>VYZT01004812.1:0-37973 GCA_013400735.1 Pomatostomus ruficeps | reverse complement strand
GGGAAGCAGGGAATTCATTCCTTTATTTTCCTTTCCTTCTGTGTGTGTGGCTTTTGCTTTCCCCATTAAACTGTCCTTATCTCGACCCATGACTCTTCTGGCTTCAACCCTTTCCATTTTCTCCCCTGCTCCTCTGGTGAGGTTCCAGTGAGCAGCTGAAGGGGCTGAGTTGCTGGCTGGAGTTAAACCACAACAAAAAGTCAGCACATTTAAAATAAACTGCAAATTGGTGTCACAGGTATTAATGCAACAGTAAGTATAAAACAAAAATATTTTTAAATTTTCAAAATGGCATTTTATCTGGTCAAGGGATTTGAAAAAAAAAATTATTCCTTGCCGGTAAATTAAAAACTAAGCCAAATTGCCATAAAAATCTCAATACTGTATCCGACTGGACTTTCACATAGTCCAATATCCTGTCTTGAAGTGGGTGTCTAAAGAAAAGTGGGAGAATAAAGGCAGAATATGGTACATATGGGCATATGTTGGTAATTTCCTAGCACACTGCCCTCATCTGGGACAACCCCCGTTATGGTGCAGTCAAATCACCAATATATCAGAAGCAGAGCATTTCTTTTTCCCTTGAATAGAAATATTATTTGTTGCTTGATACATTATTCCTTCCCTTGGCAGTGTAATTGACTTAACACGATTCAAAAGAAACGATTAAAATGTGGTGTTTTTCTATGTATAATAAACAAAAGCTCAGCAGATTGGTGCTACTGAGGGAAAAGTGTGTTTGTTTCTCTGTCCCCAGTAAATATTTCTTTTCAGACTTTTACCTAGTCATGAAGCAGCTCTGCAGAGGCGTGTGAATCCATCGGATCTGGTGGTAGCTTGGCAGGGAAGTCTGAAGGATGAAGGGTGTCTGAAACCCTGACAAAAGCGGTAACTTTCTCACTTCACTTCTGCTAGATCTGTATCACTGAAGGAATGGGGGAAAAAACCACACTGAACAATTGCTCTCTCTGTTTCAGCTCCCAAAAAAGCAGAGTCACCAGCCTGTACAACCTGCAGTTCTTCTCTTAGTCACTGTGCAGGCTTCTCCACATCTGCTATACCCAATCAGTTTACTGATCTGTGGCAAAGAGGATTCAGAATTAACTGCAGGAATTTTCATGCTGCAAATGCCTGTCCTTCTGCAATTAAAACTGGACAGAATTTTAAGTATGCTCATAAAATTTGAAAGAAGAGACAAGATATAGAGTGACTTTCTTTTCTTATTGGTTTTATAGTTGAAAATAAGTCTATGAAACACTTTTTCTGTCCCAACAAAGTCCAGAAAATGTCTAAAATACTGTTCAGTTTAGACTTGAACCTGCTTCTCCCAAATCTATTTTAGATAGCAATTTCAGTTAGGCAACTGCCTAGAAAAGTAAGGAACCTTGAGTTCTGAAGAACTGGAAACTCCAACTGTTGGAGGACCTTGACCCTGCTGTAAGAAATTGTAATTTATTTGCATGTTTTCCCGTCTTCTACTCTCTCTTGCAAGGAAAAGGATTCTGAGTTAAAGCTGGATGGTATTTGGGCCTAAATATGGGAACTATGTGCAGAAATGGGCAAATGGAAGGGAATATATGAAATATTAGCTATCTTAGGTGATATGCAGCACCTTCAAAAGAGTTCCATGATTGGGAGGGTTGGAACAGCATTGAAGATACTGTAACTGCAGTAAAATTGAAAAAAACCCGACAAACCAAAACCAAAAAACCCCACAAAACTTTATTGATGGTGCATTCTCTTTGTCTTATTTTAGATTTGATCTCTTTGGACAGACAAACTCCTGGGTTTGGTGTGCAATATCAGTTGTGGAATGTGTATTCTACTGAGGCAGGAGATGCATTTTTCATGGTTGAACCTGTCTTAGTGCAGTTGAATGTGGGATTTTTAAAATGGGATGCATTCCTTTAAAAATTTCCAAGATTTGTAAAATTTTTTTTCTCTGTCTTCTCCATAAGGACCTTGAAAAAGAGAGCTTAGGATATTCCCCTGCCTGACCTGGAACAGGAATGGTGGCTGAATAACGCCATTAGTATTTTCCTCTTGCCTCTTCTTTTCAACAGCTCCGTGAACAATGAATTTCTCCTGCTCAAAGTATTGCCACTTCTGTCATCAAAAAGTAACTTGTGCACTCTCTTCCTGAGACTTTCTCCCAAAGAGTGACAGGTAATTTCAGCAGCTTCACTTCAGTGACAGATTCTGCTTTAATCACACAACTCCCATAGTGATGATTCACCTCCTTCATGATTTCGCATTGGCTGAGTAGGATTGCACAATATAAACAGCTATTGTGGATATTCTCGAGTATTATGATTTCTGTACAAGCTGGAGGGAGGGGAGCCAAATATTCAATAATCAATTCTTTTGAAGTAAGTGTAGCAAGCAAATAATATTTAAAAGAATGCTATCAAGAAATCCAAGTTGTAAATTGACTGAACTCTGTAACTCCACGTTGCTCAATCTGAAAACCTGGTTCAGCATAAAATCGCATCAGTGGGAGGATTCTCTCTAAAACAAGAGCTGTAATGCATGTAATGCAAGGAAAAATCAGAACAGTGTGGGCATGGAAAATAAACATAATTTAGAATTTGACTGTGGGCACAACAAATGGCTTGCGGTGCTCCCTGTTGTGATGGCATACAGCAGGCCAAAACATTATTATGTTTGGGCATGTTATTCTCAAGTTTTCTGAGAGTGAATTTTTATCCTTGTTGGCAGAGTTAAAAGTTAAAAATATTTTATTAAAAGCTACTAGGATGAAACCTTTAAACGAATAAAAATTATTGCATATTTAATGAAAACCAGAAGTTAAATTAAGCAATTGTGACCTTTCTGGAGTTTAGCATAAATTTTTATTCAAAGCATGAATGCTCTAGTCAAAATACACTGCCAGTGTGAAAGTAGTAGGGAAAAAAAGCAGTAGGGAAATCCAAGCCCCTCTCTCTCCAGTGTCATTCCAGTGTAATTCCAGTGCAATTCCAGTGTAATTCCAGTGTAGGCCGTGCCCTTCCCGCTGCTGAGGAGTCTCTTGCTGAATTCATGGAGTAACTTCTATGACGTTGCTGCATTTTATTGCTTTTCTACCACGATCACCTATGGCCGACGACTACACATAAATTTTGCACATCACAGTCACCTTTTCGTGTGGCTAAACCGATTGGATTTGATAGCAGTTTTATTCTTATAAAGTCTTGGAAGAAGATCTTTCTGCTGCGTGCGTGTGTCCAGCATCTAAGCTTTAGATTCATTTTCAAAAGCATCTAAGTTTTCCCTTTTTATTTCGTACTATTTCAGTTGATAAGAAGCACCAAACATTTTGCTAGGCCTGCAATTACTTCTCTCCTTGCCCCCCACAAAGATGCTTTGGTATATGCAATTTCTTGCATTTCTAGCAAATTTGCACATGTAGAATGCCGAACTTGAAAATGTGTAAAGCCATTGCTGGAACTCAAATGATGAACAGCCGTACATTCTGCTTTTTTTAATGTGGAGTATGGATTGCTTTGCCAAGGCGTTTCTTCTCTTAGTGGTAAATGTTTCCTTTGTAGCTGCTTAGAGCTTTTTTATTTTCTTAAGGTTGTTAAAGAACTAGGGTTTAATTATTTGCAGTAACACCTTTCTTTTTTTTAAAGTTTTCAGATGATTGCACACTGAGGATGAATCTTACTTCTGCAGTGAGATGCTAATGCAAGGTATGTGGAGAAAAATTGGCAATATCGTAAGTGTAAAGCAATGTTTGTAGGACAGGCATTCTGTTTACTCCACTGAGGACTTAGACTGAAAAGTGAATTCAGACTCCTTTTAAAAATAATTTGTGTGGGTTGATGCCCTTAAACTGAACTAAAAATGGCAACTAGTCAGTAAATACGCTCATGAATAAATCCCATTTCTTCTATGTCATTCTAGCATTTTAATATTTGCATAGTTTTAATCCATTTTCAGTGATTGATTGTCTTTCTTTAGGTACTGCTTTAGTATGAGAGCTTTTTCTTACAGTTTCAATGGAATAACACACACAGAGTTTACCTCTTCTACCCATGTATATGATCTATAAACATGACCTATAATCATTATATAATCTATAATCATTCCAACTCTGTTTAAGAAAGCTAAGGATTATTTCTCTGAGCTTTCCTTAATGGCTATTTTTAGGAAATACCAATATTCTTGTACTATGAACTTAATTAGGCATTTAAAAATCAATCCCCGTGACTGTTTTTTCCCTTGTTCATGAATATCTCTCTTATTGACACCAAAGACTTTTAGTACGATGTTTTCAATAAATAAATTCAAGGTTTTCAGACTTCAGAACTGCCTGGCTATAAATAATCCTCCTATTATGGGAGAAATATATGTGGAAGATGTAGCATTTGTAAATCCTTAAAAGGAGTCTTAAATTCTTTAGGTTTTGCTCCTCAAGAAATGTCTTTGTAAATAGTCTGCTTTTTTCCCTTCTCATCCTACCCACTTTCGGAGAAGTAAAGCAGATTTCAGCTCAGCTGTGAGTAGAGTTTTCCAAGGCTTTTTGACTCTCCCCACAAGCCAGAGAACATTCCCTGGCCACATTTTAGGAAAAGAGATGACTGCCTTCATCATGAGCATTTTCTTGCTAGTTCAAAGTCTGCAGCTACTTTCAGATCAAAGGTATTAAATGAATGTATTTTTCATTATTAAAAGCAACAGAAGGAATGCTCATTAAAATATTTTTAATAAGAAGAGCACGACATCCTCAGCCAAATATTCCCCCAATCTGTCTGAGGAGAAACTGGACTCTCAGTATTGGTGTAAAAAGAACCCACTGACAGATTCATTGCCTTCCTACTGCATGTGATGAAAATATTCCTCTCTTCAATAGCATTTTCAATTTATATATTATATACAGAGTATTTTTATTATTATAGTAAATGTCTACTGTTATTGTGCATTATTACATACATTATTTATTATATATAATAGAAAGATTATACATTTTTAAATTAAAATTTGGTACTTAAATACAACGAAAGGCTCCACACTCAGTTCTGCTCACCTGTGTGAAATTGTCCACTGGAAAGCACCACAGAATCTATTGAATTTATTTGACACACTGAAAGTACCTCCCTTATACTGCTTAGTGTAGAGAGCACATTTTGAACAGGAAAAATTTAAAAAAGGATTGAATTAATCTGGCAAGTAGGTGGCTGCTGACACTCTGGGTTGTAACCAAGAGAGCACTGAAACTGCATTAAGTTCCATCATAGTGCACCTTTCCTTGACTCAGTAAATTAAAATTTAAAAAAATGTCATGTCATCAAGCTTTCCTCCTTCTCCTCTCTGGCAGTATGTGCAGAACAGAAAACACCAGCTCTGCTTTTTAGTAATTTTTTAGAGTTGTTTGTTTTGAAATCTGAATTTATCCCTTCAGAGGTAGTTTTATTTTTTTTTAAACTGTAGTTCACTGGGAGTGAGTCTTTTGCCTGACTGAAATTCATAAAGGTGAGGTCAGAGTCATGAAAATTCATTTTCTCCAGTACCTTTCTCCATTGCCTTCTACTTAAATTAAACGTGTATTGAACTAAGCAATATGCGTTGTTCCTTTTCTTGCAAGTCTTAAAGAACTTTTGCACGTTAGAATAAATGCTGGAGAAAGAATGCAGAAACAGGCAGACAGTGATCCCACAAAGTTCAACCGAGGGAAATACAGATGGAGAGCTGTAATCCAATCCACAGGTACAGGCTGGGGTGGCAGGCAGTAAAGAACAGGGATTCTGATTTCTCCCAGTAGAATTCAACGAGTGGATAAGAAGCAGTGGACAAAAATTGAAGTCGGGAACATTCTACTTCAGCATAAGACAAAAAAAGTTTTCTCTGTGTTGATCAAACGCTGAAGAGTTTGTCCAAAGATGTTTTGGAGTCTTGGGCTTAGAGAAAACTGGAGAAAACCCTGACCTGTGTGCTGTAGCTTGAGCTTCTTGGAGCAGGGATCTGGACTAGAGAAACCTCTAGAAATCCCTTCTAACCTCAGCCATCTGTGATCCTGTGAAGTCCCCAGCTGAGCTGCACTCAGGTGTCAGAAGGACCTGGTTTTGACAATTCTAAGCACACTGGGGCTGAGAAAGCCGTCCTGGCCTTTCACTGTCTGCCTGCTGCAATTGCACCTGTACAGATCCCTGTAAATGATTCAGCTCTCAGTGCTTGGAAAATAGAGATGAGCATCTGAACATCAGTCAGCATTTAAAAAAGGAAAGACCCAGGATAATTGTTAGCTGTTTAAAAAGACTTGATAGACGTGATAAACATCTCCCAGTTGTGACACAGCTCCTTGCGTAAGTATGGGAAACCTTCCCAACAACAGCTCTGAGCCAACAAAGTCATCATAAGTCCAAATAGCTGAAAAAAGAGCCTAATTTAATACCTGGATATAGAAACTTGACCTCAGCAAGGTGCTCACATAAAGGCAGAAGGAGAAAAGAGAGAAGAAGATGGGATGTTTTCAAAATGAGTTTGAAAAATGCAGCTTCTTCATTTGTGATGGCTTCTTCTGCTTTTCCAACTTTTCACGCATTGAAGCCTCCCCAAAACTCTTTGTGACAAAACTTCTGCATGGACTAGATTGCTGTAGACCTGTGCTGTGCTTACATTGATCAAGATAAATACTAAACAAAGAAGAGAGATGAAAAATCTTGTATGGCCTAGACTGGATGAAATGAAACTAAACTGCTGCATCTCTCTGTCTTAATAGAGTTATAACCATCACAGATACACCCAGATGGATGCATGCAGTGCACTCCTTTCCACTGCACTTCCATTCCTAAATGAGGAGCAAAATTAGTTTGTTGTTACTCTGTATTTCTCTTTTGGTCTAAAATTTGTCCAGATTTCAGTTTTGTCTCTGACCTTCAGCGCAAGGGCAGACAGAAAGCCTCAATTTAAATTCCATGTGACCAGAGTGATCCATTCCTTCCAAGCTGAACACTGACATGGAATTAAATCACTTCCACAGATGGTTTTAAACCAGGGAAACACGTGGGTGTGTTTTACTCTGAGCTGGTGGGGTTTACCTGGAGGAGCTGAGTGAGTTTTTCTGTGGCACAAGCGAGCAGAGTGAGCACGGCAGCAGGGTTGGCAGTCCCTGTCCCGTTCTGGGTGTGACTGCTCTCCTGCAGGCCATCACGAGCTGTCACTTCTGCTTGCTGCTGGCTCGGCTCTGCTGTGGCCCCACACACTGCTGTGTGCAAAGTCACAGGCTGGGCTGTGAGGGCTGCAAATGTGTGTCCCTCTGGCACATGAAGGGATTGAGGAGTAAACTTAAGGCTGTGTATGTCTCCTTTACTGCCTGGAAAAATAAGTTTCTGCAAAATGTGAGATGGCAACTCTCCCCATTGAGTAAAACTTTGCTGAGCTCTCCATAGCCTGAGTCCTGCAAATGGCTTAATATTTAGGTAGCATCATTAATTAGCAGGACAGTCATTTCGGTCCAAGGCTATTTTAACTTTTACATAGCAAGTTACTTAGATCTATTCATTTTCTACGCTGACCTGTTATAAGCTATTCCAGTTAAAAAAAAAAAAAAGAAAGAAAAAAAAAGATGTTCAGGGTGGTAGAAGTGAAGAAAGAGGCATAAAGTGTATTGGAAAACTACCAAATGTCCCCTGCAAATGGACCCTATTCAGAATCAGTAAGCGTGTGATGAGTGAAGTGGTTTTGAATATCGCCTTTAGATTCCATGCTGTTACAAGGCCAGCCCCGAACATGGCAACTCTTATTTCCACACACAGTACCTCTTCACTCTCAATTTAACCCAAAAATCTGATGAACCCGTTACTCCATACTTGATTTCATGGAACAAGGAGTAGATATAGTTACAAATGATCAATCACAAGCCGTGAACCAAAGCAGCAAGGCATTAACAATTCACACCATTTCGGTCCACTTGCTCAAGCAGAAGATGTGCCAGCATATTTAATGCACAGCCACTTCGCTCCGTTCAGGAAAGCCATGACTCAGGCTCATTTCAGGAACCGAAGAGGTTCCATAGGTTTGCATGCCTACTAACCACCGAGGGCTAGAGTTTGCCCTTGTAAACAATTAACACAGCCAGGTGTTCAGTAAAGGGCACGGCGATGGACAAGCTTTTAAATTAGATTTTTCTCAGGTTAGAAACAAATGGAAGGATGACCAGAGGACTGGTTCCCACAAAATAAAAGCCCAGTTGTACGAATTTGTAGCGCACAATCAACATCTTGTTCAGCAGGGTTGTAGCACTGCAGAGCCCACAGGCATCCGCCGTCAGTTTTCTTGGGATCACTGGGAAAGCGAAGCAGCTGTGAAAGATTGCTCTAAGTACAGCCATCGTGTACTTGTCACTCTGCTCTATGGTGGAAAAATCCAAATTCGGACGGGCATCACTATTTAAGAAAATGACTTCTAAAGCATCTCTCCTAAGTACCTTGGGGACAATAGGATTTGACATCCAGCATGTAAACAAAAGTACACAGCAGCTGTTGGATTCGTTTTTGTTCGAGCAAAAACACCCTGACGTAATTTTAGCAACAGGGGAAAATGCATTGCTCGCCATCATTCAGGTTCCCTATACAAATCCCAATTTTGGACAGTTCGTACCAGTTGCCCTGGAAAAAAAACTGCGTCACGTTTGCTAAAAATTAGAAATAGGAAGCACTGGGAGCACTAACTCAATCTCATGCCCTCAGTTATATCTATATCATTTATATCTATATCTGTATCTATATCTATATCCATATCTATATCTGTATCTAATATATCTATATCCATATCTATATCTATATCTACATCTGTATCTATAGATATTTATACAGTGCACAGGGCATATTGAAAGTACCTTCAGGAAAAAGCCTTGCCGCTAGGAAGTACAAAAAGAATTTCTAATATTTTGGTCATATTGAAAGATCTTTGTTTCCCCTAATATGATTTATTTCTTGTTGTTCTGATACTGTTATTTACTTATAAAAAAAACCCCACAAACTTTTACCAGTTGGTACCTTATTTGGTAAGAGAAACTGATGGAGGAAAGGACTCAGCCTAACAGTGATGTCTGTGCTCCAGTAATGCCATGGGTTTAAGTAAGAAAGAAGTTAACAAACTGAGTTTTGGGGGATTTGTGTTTGAGTTTTTTGCGGTCCACTTGTGATGATTGCAAATTGCCAGAGGGTGATTTTCCCATTCCTTTACAAACTTTCTGCTTACATTTTGTGGATACCCTACTGGGCTTTGGATTACATGCTTTCCGACCCTCAATTTGATCAACGTTGCACTCTTATAATTTTCAGCAAGTTTAAAGACCAGACGAAGTAAAAGAACCCCAGATTTTTCTCTTCTGTTTGCCACAGTGGCAGCATGCCATTTTGTCCATCAATTTATAATCTCTGGGGTTTGTTTTAGGGAAAATTTCACATCTCTTTTCTTCAGAGGAGTGTAAAATTACACTGTAAAACAATTATTTTCTTCGAGGAAATTCGATGTTTGTCATGTGATTCGAAGTCAAAAAATCAATAAGGGGGAGAATAAAGCCAATAAAGGTGGATTTACACTGCTCAGCTCAGCTGAGGAGCAGAGATCCTCGGGCACTCTCCTTTTATCTGTGGCTGACTCTCCAGCAGATGAGGCTGCTGCAAGGGGAGAAATTACTCATTAATTAATCATTAATTTTCACCTCGCTTTGTAGACTGTGCTTTGTACAAAGACATAGCATCCAAGCACTCCTGTGGAGTATTTTGTGAAGTCATTGCTGATACTCTGACAGTTTTTAAAAGGCGTTAGTTCAGACTAAAACCTGCTTTGTTTTAGGTAAGTCACCAAAATGAGTCTGGAAGTAGGTAACTGTTCACAGGAAACTGTTTTTGCACACCTGCATCAGCTCCAAATAGGAACAACATAAGTGTTCCTAAACTAGGGATAATTTTTGAGCAGCTGTGGATTTTTTTACCTGGAGTGCTAAAGGTATCTTCTGGAATCACCGCACAGAATGAAGTTATGGAATACTGCAGTGAAAGTATTTTCTTCTGAAGTTACTGCTCTGGTGTTCTACTTTTGTTCTTTCAACTTTCTAGGCACACATTTTCGTACTTTAGTGAATGCTTAGTAACTTAATACTGGATTTTTTAAAAGGAGGTTGAAAGAGTGGGGGGGAAAAAGAAGAAAGAATACAAGCTCTTTGAGACTGTAAATCTGGAAACAGTAAGGTTGAGTGTGGAATGAAGTAAATACCATTATGGATAAAATCAGCTGATATTTAGGGGAATGGTTATGGCTTGTAGAAAATTAGTTGGGTCTGATGTTGCTGAGTAATTTGGGTATTAGGTGCGCCTGAAAGAGGGCACACTTTGAATCTTTCAATTCCAAGCTACCCCAGCAGATCTTGGAACTCTCCCTCTCTGATCCCGAAGGTCCCCACCCTCAGAGGAGTTGGACCAGCACTGCTGCATTATACTGATGTTAAAATTATTTGTGGTAAAATAACAAAATTATTGTAAGTAATATAATTAATGTTTCAAGTGTAACCTTCAGTGCCAGTATACAAACACTTTCTCGCAGCTATGTTTCAGTCTACTTACACACAGAAAACCAGCACTGCTTCTCTTGACCCTCATTTCTATAATGATTTTCCCAAGCTAGCTGAGCTAAAAAGCACTGCATAAAAACCATATTCACCTCAGTTATTTGTAAACCTTCCTGAGGCTTCAGTGGGATCAGCTTTTAGTCCTTTTATTTTGTTTGAGCTAAGTAAGGCTATAACCACTGCCCATCCCATAATATCACATACCATGAAACATAGGTTTAATTCTGATGCTGCTCCCTGAAGTAAATTCACCCCTACCAGTGTTCCTGGTCACATCTCACTCATTATCTCACCTAATCTCCTTAATTTAATGTCTGACTCCCATGATAAGAAGTAAGTGTATGATTAGAATAGTCTGGAAACTATCAATTCTATTATTGTCAGCTTGGGATGATTTTTGCTCCTGTTCAATTGCATGGCCATATCCTGAGAAATCAGGTTTTAAAAGCAAATATTTAATGGTCTGTTGTATGTGTTGTGGTTTGGGGTCTCTGCTTTGATGACATATTTTCAGAAAGTCTTGCAGTATTACTCTTTAGGATAATCCCAAGAGTAGGTTAATATGCACATTAACCTTTTCGATGAATCCTCATCAGTCTTATTTTGTGAAGAATGGTTTCCCGTTAGATAAAAGAGACGTGTACTGTATGGAAGCTCTCAGGAGCGTTTATGTGGGAATACATGAAATTACTGACCAGGTGAAAAAATTTTGTCATGAAATTGTGGAAGTCAGAAGACCTGGACTTCAACATGATTCTAAAAGTAATGCCTTTCACAAAAATAAACACAGTTTCACTTAACCATGTGCTTAACTTTCATACCATACCCTGACATTAGCAGAGGCAAAGTCCAGTCTGTTGCACGATTACCTATTTCTTTATCCTTGAAGATGGATTTAACCACGTGAGATGATCCTTCTGTGTCTGCCCAAAGGTCTCCAGGTATTAAAGAACTTGCACATAAAGTTGCCTAACTGAGGTCTTGGTTCAGACTCTGTTCTCACAGCTGAGTGAATAGCTGTTGAGGCTCGATATTTGCCATATCCAAATGGAACTTATGTGTCCTACTCTAACAAAATGCAGAAAGTGTCATTCACCTGCCTCTGGTATTTTCTCTGGCAAAACCTGCAGTTCTTTGTCAGTCTTTATGTATCCAGGAAATCACCATTTATACCCATATAGCTAATGTGAATCTTTATGAGCACAGATTGACTAGATGGCAAAATTACGTATATTTTGTTTGCATTGTTCACAGATGTGCTTTATACAGATTTATGTCATTTCATATTGCTAGTAAAACCAGGTTTTGGTGGTTCCCTTCCCTTCCCTTCCCTTCCCTTCCCTTCCCTTCCCGCCTGGAGTGCTATTTAGTGTTATTTTATGTTGTTGTGTAAGAAAGGCCCACACAACAGAAGTTACACAGAAATCTCTGCAGAGCACGGGCACCTCAGCGATGCCTGAAGCCAAAACAATCATTCCTTATTTATCTGTTATATTGGCATTAGGCCCCTCTGAGGAAATGCTTTTGAACCTTCGCAGGGATTTGAAATCTAAGGACAGCAAGGGAAAGACCTTGTTGAGAGCATTGCCGTGAATCCATTTTATTTCTCCCTTCATTTGACCTTTCTCATCATTAACCAGCCGCACCGAGCAGTTTTAGCTGTGAGAAGTTGGTTTTTCGGAGGTGGCAGTGGGCAGGTTGTACTAAAGCAGCTCGTGGGAGCTCTATTTCACCAGCGTTACCATTTGTGACATTGTGGGTGTCTGTCAGCCCCTCAACAGGGCACCGTGTGCAGAAACAACGTGGATCTCACAATTTGCTCAGGACAATGCGAGCGGGTTTCAGCAAGGTTGGTTCCAACTCAGCTGTGATAAATGAGAAGATAAGGCAATCAGCGCACACGGCCCCGCGCCGTGCAGCTAGTTAGGCGCACTCAGAGCTGCTCAGGTGTGCTCCCGGCGTGTACCAGCCGTTCCTGGGGGTGTCCACATATAAATACCTCCTGCATGGTGGCCACTAGAAATGCAGGAGTTGCTTTTCCAAGGCTTAACCCAGGTCAGATATAAATAATAGATATTAAGAGTTAGTTCTGATGCTGAGGGTGTGTTAGAGGCTGTATGTTTCAGTTGGGTCAAAAGAATGCATTTTCTTTTGGTTTTTTTTTTTTCCCTTTTTCTTCTTTTCTTTGCATAGCTCTTCTGCTTGACAGATGCCTGCAAAATGTCATCACACCTTTGTGTGGACCTGTTGGGGTCTCTAAGAGAGAAGGTTTCAGCCTCTCAGGAGCAAAGATTTGCATCCAAGGAGTTCTATTGGCCCTGCACCAACGATTAAAGTCTGCAAAGTGTTGCAAACAGGTGAGTTGTCCCACTCTTTCCAAGTCTGCTTTTCTGTTTTTATTTTCGAATGTACTAATTGTGTGAAAATCAACAATTGGCACGGTGTCACAAAGAGGTGTGACACGTATTGAAGAAGCTGCGGTGTCTGTTAGGAAAAGGAGATGCTTCTCCTGCAATGGCAGAGCCCACAATGAAGGAGTTAATTGTGCCTGTCTCGTGGCGTGGGGTGTCAGGTGCTGAGCCGGGGTGTTCCTCGGGTGGGAATGCTCTGAGGCAATCATTTCTCACTGCTCTTCTGCACAGGCAGCTTGTAACACTCTCCTAGACCTGCCCACGGAGCTAACTTAAATAATGGCTTGGTTGAAACAGATTTAAAATAAATTAAATAAATAAATAAATAGAGAAAGCAATTCTAAGTACAGTGGCTGTGGCGTTATGAAAAATCAGATAAATGTATCGTATTTTAAAACATCACTATCTGAATTGCCGTCAGACAAATGAACCAGACGTGCATTTTTAACTTGAAAAAGCAGCGGAAAACAGATGCTCAGCGTCCTGTCTGACAGTCTGGGAGCAGAGTGAGGTGATATTTTTTATTACTCGAATTTTAGGAAACATAAGCAAGGAAACACTGACCTTGCCGAGCCAACATAACTTTCCATGTTTAGGAACGTATGTGTTTTTGAGGATCAGGTGAGCACTTTATGGAACCGGGAGGCAGGCAGGTTTTGAAGGCACAGCATTATCTGGGAATGGAAGAGCCGGCGAGGAAGCTGAGGTTTCAAAATGCAGCCGGCCCCAGAGCTGGGAATGAGAGCAGCAGAGAGCAGCTCCGGGCTGCCAGGGAGGGAGGGAGGGGGAGGAGAGGAGCAGGCAGTGTCACCTCCCTGTTTGTGCAGCACCTCCTGCTGCCCGATCCACACCGAGAAACCTCCCGAGACACCGCTCCCCTCCGGAACCAACAGTGGCCAGCAAGGAGAAACCAAACCAAAACAAAAACAAAACCGCCAGAGTGTGGGAAAGAGAAACGAGCAGAAAAGGGAAAAAAAAAAAAAAAAGAAAAAAAGAGAAAAGCTTGTTTCAGAATATTTCTGAGGCAGTGGAGTGATATATTTAAAAGTGAGAAGTATCTTTACGTGTTTTGTTGATAATTCTACTCTTTTAAGGCAATGTTGCCTGTCATACAAGCCACAGACCTGAAATCTATTATTTTCCAGTGCCTTAAAACGTAATATTAACTCATCAATAGATACAAATACGTATAATGCATACAAGTATTTAGGAAGTATAATGGCAATTAGTTCAACAAAACAGACCAGGGAGTCTGTTTTGTGAGTTGTTGTTTCATGTGAGTTTCTAAATAGAAATTCACATGAAAGTCATTTATTGACTACTTTTCATGCTTTTCTGTGAAGAACATATAAAGGCATTTCAGTAAATTAGCTCAAGTTAATCATTCTTCTGGTGATTATGCATCAGGAAATTGTAAATGACAAGAAAAATACAACAATTTCAGTAGATTTGAAATCTCTTCTGAAGACAAATGAGTCTTTATAATGAAAGCCTTGCATATAGATAGGTGCTCATATAATCAGCTGGGACATTTGTAACTTTTTGGAGTCCAGATTACGAGGATAAGTGTCAGTACAGCCATGACAGTCTACAAAAAACGATTCAAATATTTTAATAAACATTTCAAACTGTATTAAGTGCTTAAATGAAAATTTTACAGCACGGGGATGTTAAATGTTTTGCGCAGTTAATGTGCCAAAATCTTGTATTATTTTGAGTTATATTACTTTAAAGATAAGATACAACCCATAATTCAGTGTAAAGTGTCTCTGTGTTAATTTTTCCAGCCATTTTCTGCCTGAAGTTGTGTTAGCACTGAACATAAATGAAGTCATTAGGGTAACTGAAGGTTATTTTATGTTGTAGGTGTAACGATTCCTCTCACTGTGTTCTTACACGATTTTATGTCAACCTCCTGGTCTAAATAACATTACCAAGTTTGTTTTGTGACGAGCCCGCTGTGATGTGATACAGACACAGGGTTAGAGGCACAGCAAGAAGGAACCAAGGCTTCCAAGGGAAATGCTCTCACTCTGTCCCGGCAGCGCAGTGCGTGGTGACTGCAGTACCCACCCCGGTGTAACATCCAGCCATTGCCTGACAACCTGAAACACGTTTGCTCCATTTCCATTTGTCTCTGTGCTACTCTGACACCTGAATTAATTGCATTCACTTCATCCTTTCATGTAAATCAAAGGGGAAAGCAAATGAAAAAGAAAAAGTTGTATTCTTTGATCCAATATTACACTGCTAAGGCACTTTAGTCTGTCCACTGAAATCAAGGCATCATACAACTAACAACATGCTAATACACCTAATTCTATAGTAACATGCTAATACCTGGAAAAAAGAAAAAAAGAGCTGGGCTTCAGGTTAAATGCATGCACTGAATTAAACAGCACACAGTTCCTAGTTCCACGCAGTTCCTGGTTCCACACAGTGCTGTCTTTACAGTCACTCTGTTCCTTCGTGCCCCGGAGAGGGGCACAGAGAGGAGTTCCTGTCCCTTTACTGGAGTGTTTGGAGCCCCTCAGAGAGGACAGGCAAAATTCTGCAAACTGTTCCTTGAAATGGATACAGGCAAAGTAAACCAGGGCGAAACTCGAGCTTTGGGAACAGGTTTCACTTTTTCTTTAAATCAACAAGAGAGAAAAAAAAAAATACACACAAACACTACACTACAAAAACCTTTTTATCTTTTTCCTCGAAACACTTTCTAATTGCAATTGCGTATGTGTATAATGAGCTATAAGCTCTCCTAAAATCTTAGCAAAGCTTATGTTGACATTTTAATGCCGTGAATTCTGGGACTGTAAAATGCAGTTTTCTGACAAAGAAAGAAAGAAAGAAAGAAAGAAAGAAAGAAAGAAAGAAAGAAAGAAAGAAAGAAAGAAAGAAAGAAAGAAAGAAAGAAAGAAAGAAAGAAAGAAAGAAAGAAAGAAAGAAAGAAAGAAAGAAAGAAAGAAAGAAAGAAAGAAAGAAAGAAAGAAAGAAAGAAAGAAAGAAAGAAAGAAAGAAAGAAAGAAAGAAAGAAAGAAAGAAAGAAAGAAAGAAAGAAAGAAAGAAAGAAAGAAAGAAAGAAAGAAAGAAAGAAAGAAAGAAAGAAAGAAAGAAAGAAAGAAAGAAAGAAAGAAAGAAAGAAAGAAAGAAAGAAAGAAAGAAAGAAAGAAAGAAAGAAAGAAAGAAAGAAAGAAAGAAAGAAAGAAAGAAAGAAAGAAAGAAAGAAAGAAAGAAAGAAAGAAAGAAAGAAAGAAAGAAAGAAAGAAAGAAAGAAAGAAAGAAAGAAAGAAAGAAAGAAAGAAAGAAAGAAAGAAAGAAAGAAAGAAAGAAAGAAAGAAAGAAAGAAAGAAAGAAAGAAAGAAAGAAAGAAAGAAAGAAAGAAAGAAAGAAAGAAAGAAAGAAAGAAAGAAAGAAAGAAAGAAAGAAAGAAAGAAAGAAAGAAAGAAAGAAAGAAAGAAAGAAAGGAGAAGAAAGAAAGAGAGAGAGAAGGAATGAAGGAAGGAAGGAGGGAAGGGAGGAAAGAAGGAAGGAAGGAAAAGAAAAAAAGAAAGGAAAGAAAGGAAGAAAGAAAGGGAAAAAGGAAGAAAGAAAGAAAGAAAGAAAAAGAAAAAAGATTTAAACACCAGTTCTGTTGGAATTATTTTACTATTAATATTTCAGAGGTCCGCTTTTTGCCTTGCTGTTTTAAACACGCTGTGTAGGTGTCTGTTGGAATTTCTGGGATCCCCAATTACATCTGGGAGTTAAAATCAGTTAATTCTCTATATAACGTACGCAGTTGGGTGAACGCATGCGAGCCATTGTTTAATATTTTTTGTTAAGTCTCTACAATTTCTATTAAAAACAACTCTAGAAGGAAGCAGCCTGGCCCAAATAAACGCAGGAGAGCCGCAACGCGCAACAATGGCCGGAGCGGCGTGTCTGGGAGCCGGGATGCAGGCAGCACCGGGAGATGGGGGATGTCCCCTCATTAGCATTCCCCCTCGGTAGCGCTGCTGTCGGTGGGGTGCTGGGGCAGGAATGCCTTTGTGCCGGCCCCCAGTGTTTGGGGACAAACACCGCTGCGGAGGGGACGTGTGAAAGGGCCGCAGAATGGGGCAGGCTGTGCTTTCTGCGCGCCCCAAGCAGGGCGCCTGTCACTCACCGCCCGCCGCGGCCCAACAGAGGCCAAGAGAGAGGCCTCAAGTACCTTTTAAAATGATATTAATGCTTTTTAAACGTTTGCCCCATTCCGAACCGCGCTGTCGGTCCGCCCCGCGCTAAGTAAAATAAATTGTCGCACGAATAAATAAATAAAAGGGTATTTCCTTGCCGCGGTAAAAATGTATTATGGAAAATGTGGGCGTGTAAGTGTTTGAGAATGCCAAGTTTCTCTCAGTGTGTTTAGATGTGTTTGAACACGAGTTGCTTAAAAAAGTTTAGCAAAATGTGGTAGTTGACAAACACAGCTGGTCCTGAGGTTTTCCCTCTGTGTGCTTTTATTTTCACTGGAGGGTGTTTTGTGTGGGGATGAGGGCACCGAGCTGGGATGAGAAGTGACAGGAAACTCTGCTGAATGTTCATTAGCTTGATCTAGCAGAACTTACAGTAATAGTAATTAATCATTTGAACCACAGCAAATTATATTACGTTAAAGTAATGGAGCTAGTATGCAAAATACCCACAAGAAAACAAAAGGGAATAAAATTATTGACTGATTCTATTATTCGCCATGTTGGCTGTGGGAAAACAAGCTTAAATGCACTGCTTCAAACTGAATATCCCACACTCTTTCTAAGCTATATCCATAAACAGCATAATCCGTAAGGTTTTCCTCATTTTGCTGTGCAGATCCATAAAAATATTACTGATTTTAAAAAATTGAAATCCTGCCAATACCAGAACAAAGGAAAAAAGAAAGTCTATATTTCTTCTATTTTCTTGTGTTGTTCTTTTGAAACTGCTGACTCAAGTACTGAAGTGAATACCTCTGTGAGACACAAGCAAAAGCTTTGTTCCATAACTTTTCTTTTTTGTACTTTATAAGAAATGCATCTATCGTTACCATTCAGTTGGGTTTCACAGATTACAGTAATTACATTGCTCAGTAAGAATTTTAATGACTTATTTGTTTTCTTCTTCCCTCATATGAATAAAATATAAACTGGCTCGTAGGTATAATAATTTTACAGGGAGTTTGCCTGGCAGGAATTGATAAAATGATGCACTTTTACCAAGTATTTTTAAACTGTATGTTTTTCCTATAATTTCTATATCCATCCTTGTTCACAGAGTTACCAGAAATTTACACCAAGTGCCACTTACCTTGTTTATAATGCTGTTTTCAGAAAATGAGATTATATTGTGGTGAACTCAGCATAATGATTATTAGATATTGATTGAAAGAAACGAGGACTTCATCAAAATTCTTAACTTGATTTGTGTTTTTACAGATTATGAAAATATATATTCTTAAAATAACTCAAGCATCACAGCCTCTGTTCAGTAACACCCCCTCCTCCTTTTTTGTAGATGTAAATTATTTGTTTCCTCTTCCTTGCAGCTTCTGTTTTTCTAATTTTATACGACATTGACTCACACTGCTGAAGAGGTGTTAAGTATCTTTATTTCCTTCTTTATAGGTCACAGAAAAATAGATTTTTTTGCCTGTTTGACCTGTGTAGAGGCCACTCAAGAAATAATCCCGTGTTAAAGTGAACTTTGTGTAGAGCAAGACTCCATATGAAAACTGTAATATTTCACCCTGGCTTCTTATTAAGATAATATAAAAATAGTGTTTTGGTAATTTTGAAATTGAAATAGAAAACTGCCCTCTTGATAGTTTCAGCTAAGTGATTCTTTGAATGTTGTGCTGTTTATAGATTTGAGTGAGGCTTGAAATTTTTCCCACAGCTGAGCTGCATTCTAGTTACCAGAAGTATTTTAAGAACCTTAAACTTGTGTCTCTTTCTAAGTGTCATGCCTTGAGCAGGCCTAACATCAGTTAAATGAAGTGAAAATTGCATTCTTGTCTTGATAGAGATGAAAATGGATTTCTGGTCATGAAATAGATGTAGTTGTCACTTTTTTAAAAAGGTGTCAGCAGTTTGCTTCAGCAAGTAAGGTGCCAATTCAGTATGACAGTAAACTTGTGATCTGAGCAATCAATAAAATGCTTCAATAACTTCTGCTTCATTACACTTATAATAAGAGGCTATAGATCTGTGGCACATAAAATGTTGATAAGGAGGATATGTAGGGACTCGGTGTGACATTTTGTTTTAGAAATACAGTAAGTGCAATGTTGCCATCTAGAGTTTGTGCATAGGTAATTATGCTGAGAGCAAAAGCTCCCGTGCAAAAATAAACATTGACGTTGCCAAGCCCTGTTTATCTCCATCACTTCGTGGCACGTGTGTCTGTCTGCACGGAACAGCTCATTTGCCTCGCCACAGAATTGTGCGGGTCAGGAAAAGGAAGAGGATTTGCAGTGGTTTTGTGCTTTTTCATTAGGTGATGTGTAAGGACAGGATTCCCCCCGTTCCCCTAAGATTTAAATGCATCTAAGAAACAATTATCTCCGAAATAGATTGAGTTGGTGCCAGCTCCTAACAAAAATCCTGGCAATGATTGGACACCTGTGAAGGGGGTGAGGGAAGCTCTGCAGTCACGGGGAGTGAATGTTGTGATGCTCCACGTGCTGCCCAAGGGTTCTTGCAGCTGATTTGTGTTTTGTGAGACCATCAATGGCTCCCGCTGACTTCTCACACACACACGTTGCAGGGGAATTGTCTCTGGGCTATTTATCGTGTAAGAAAATTATTTTGATATGCTAAATAGAGGGAGTTTCATCCTTTTCATGTGCATGGCACCTGATTGATAGAACGTGTAAAGAACTGTACTGCATTTCAAATAAATAAAACTTCGTTTAGACCTAGAGAGGCTTTTGCTTCCCAGGGAAATTATGGGAAATCCTGCATTCTTCTGAAAAGTATTTTCAAAAGGTGTGGAACCAACAGTTTTGTCTAGAAGCATGAAGTATGGGCTTATCTAGTTCAGCAATCTAAGTGTTTTATTTCAATATAAGAAGTGGGTGAGATTATTGAAGACTGGGTAATTTAAACATCCTTGTTTAGAAAATTAGAATGTGACTAGCTACACAGATAGAGCGTGTTTGTTAAGAGAGTGACTGCTCAAATATTCTCCTTTCTATAAGCAGCAGGAATGGTACTGCCTCTGGTTTTCCTTCTGCTTCGGGATGTAATTTATAAACAATTTGTCTTTCGAGTATCAGAGCCTTATTGCAACCATGGTGGCTGCTCCTGTGCCATGTTCCTGATGAGGCAGCCTGCTAACGCGCTCCTGTACTCTACCAGCAGCCTTTTATTGGTAATTTCTTCTGCACAGATAATAAATACAGGAGGGCAAATGGTGGAGATCTGGAATTGTGCTGAGGAATTAAACGAACACTTTAAGAACGTAGTTTCTGGGTTCTTTTTCACCAGGAACTTGCACTATTTTTTCTTTCTCCCTGTTTGAATGTGAATGTTTGCTAGAGACATATGGTTTATGCTAAAAAATTACATACTAGTCAAAAGACCACAGATGGGGAATGATATTCATTTGTAAATTAGAAATTAAGCGACCATTTGGGACTAATGAAGTTTTAATTATATCGGGGTCCAACTTCTTTGTCCGTTGCATTTCCCACTCATATTTGATTAAGCCTCACTGGCCACAAACCTGTTCACCTTTTGAATATATTATTCAGTGCTGAGGTGCCTCCTGCATAATCAGGTGAATCCAAATAGGACGTGCATTCTTTGGTGATGACAGGGAGGGAAAAGGAAAAGGAATTTGTTACTTTCCATTTTATTATCAGTTTTGCCATTGGATTGCCCCAAAACACCTGTGCAAGTAGTGTGTCTCTGCACTGAAGTATGAATTTCACTTTTTTTTAGTGTTTAGAATTCCCAGACTGGGAAGTCTTAACTCTTGGTTAACGCTGACTGTCTTTGATGGCATAGAAAATAATTCTGATCAGCTGGAGCCAGGTTCTAACGATGTGTCAGACAGGGGATTATGCTCCTGTATTTTACCTGTCTTTGTGCACACCGAGATTATTTCAGTTAATCCCAGGCTACCTGTCCTTCTTTGGGGGCTGCGCAAGGTCAAATTACACCACATTTGCTGTGGATTGAACACGAATAAATGTGCCCTCAGTCACTTCAGCTGACAAAGGGTGGGTTGTTAAACAGAGTAAATTGAGTGTGTGCCCGTGTCTGGGGGCACGAAGAGATTCTTCTGGTATAATTAAGCTTGTAATAAACTTCTGAGCTTTCAATTTCATTCATCTGAACTAAGAAATATGAAGTTTATCTGTTAAGTGGGGGAAAGAGGTCTCCAGTTGTATTGTTCATAAATAATCTGTAAATAACCCACGTAGGACACCACAGACAGGATTGAATCAAGAGCAGTTTCAGAGGTCCCCCCTTCGAGCTGTGTAAGAGGACAGCTGAATGTGGCCTCTCTGCCCGTGTGAAGGTGGAACTCCACTTGCAGCCGTGCCCTGACTTTTTTTCCTCATCAAGAGTTAAATGAAGCACTGCACAATTATTAGATCCACTCTTGGAGTCAGTCCTTCCACTAAGCCTATTAAAAAGTTGCTAAAGTAAAAAAACAGGAGCTCAGTTTAGAACTTTCTCTGACTATTCCGAAAATAAATCGTTGCATTTAGCAACTTTGAAAGTAATTACGGAACTCTGCTGCTAAAGTCAGTGGAAGTGGATTTGACAGATTTCCTCTAAATTACTCAACCACCTACAGGTACTATTGCCAGGATTCTTTTGAAACGAGAATAAATTTTATGGAGTTACAACAGCAGAGTGAAAGGGTGTGTTTGATAGATTCCCCGCGCTGTTTCAACACCCACAGGTATTATTTGTAAGGAAACAATCATGCCGAGTCCTCAGCTGGTTAGAGAGGGCACAGCATTCCATCTTCACCTGACATCCTATCTGTTCTCTCAGCATCCTGGGCCCCCTGCCTTCCACCCACTCCTCCCCAGACAATGCTCACCAAGAGGGTTTTGTGTGAATGGACAAGAATATGAATGTTTTTTAAAGGGATCCGAACAGGATAGAAAACGCATTGTTTGTGGGGGACGAAAGGGGTTGAGGTGGGAGAAGAAAAACTGTCTTTAGGATTGATTAGTATTCCTCACATTCTTTCCTAATTAATCAATGTTATTCTTTAAGTGTTAGACCCTCTCAAAGGTAATTATCTACTGGCTTAAAAGCTGAACATTAGGGAAAAATATCCAAAAAGATGAAAATGAAGGTTTTATTTGCTTTATTTTTCTCTTTTTAATTTGCCTTGTTTCCAACTTGCAAAGACTGGTTTGTCTTATTTTAAATAGCTAAGTCCTGAAATGCTCAGCGTGGGTTCTTCACATTGCATAAACTTTAAGTGGGTTTAACAGGAGGGCCTTCAGTCTGTAAAAATGGAACATTGTGATGTTGAGCTTTTCTCAAAGATGCTTTTTCATGTTATGGTTTTATTTCCATACACTTTTTAAAATATTTATTTCAGTATGGTCTGAAAGATCCAAAAAGACCAGGCCTGTTTAAGGTGCATGCACTAGACTTAATTATATGTCACACCAATGTAGTATCCTCTACCTTATACTGTAATTTTATTGAAATTTAGAAGCCTACTGTTATATACTTTAAAATGTAACCTTTTTTCCAAAGAACCTTTAAACTTGTTTGCGTTCTTCTTCCTCTTCAATAATCTGTTGCGTTTATTATTTTCCTTGATTAATTACTTAAATTCGCTATTAACAGCATAAATATTACCATTTAAAAATTAAACTAATTCAGTTCTATTTTGAATGTGTTAGGGATGTAGATCAAAACTGTCTTCTCAATTTATGGCGACTCGCAGTTTTCAAGGACATTGAAATGAATTGCTTCTAAACTTCCTTCTCTAGCAAACAACACTAAATCCACCTTTCTCTTTCTCTTGCTGAATAATATTTTTTCATAACCCTTTTGCTAAGGAATAGAGCAACCACCTTACTTAGGACAACTGCAAACGGTCAAGTTGGACTGCTGGGCTGTGCTGCCTGAAACAAGAGTTTTCTTGGGAGCATCCAGAACACGGGAGATTTCTGCTGCCCTGTTGTGCCCAGAGCTGGTTTAGGAGCTGCAGCCTTTAGAGCAGAATCAGTGACAAACATCTGTGTCCTGTCACCGCTTGGGTGTGGCCACCAACCTGCATTTCTTTTTCACCCTGAGCTTCTCTGCAGATTCTCTTCTTTACAGATACACACACACTGGCCTCTTTAAAAAAATAAATCTTTTTCTTCCATTGTATCAAAGAAACCAGTTGCCAATATTACCCACTGTGATTTTTTTCCCTGAGCCATCTCAGCTCCTTCATCCAACTGAGTCATCCGAGTTCCATGCTGTCTATCAAGGTGTCATCTCCAGAATCTTGTATGCAAAAAACGATTTCACCTAATTTATAGGTAAGTGGGATGCTTCCTCGATTTATATTCTGCAGTCTTAAAGACAGCAGTTGTTCAGAGTGAAAGGAAAATTCCTTTGGGCTAACTAGCAGGATGTGTTTGCTATCAATAAAGTTTTATTTATGAAATATCATGAATAGGTTAATGAGCGTGGAAATACTTAGAACAATCTGTTAGATAAAATGGTCAAGCTTTCATGTCTAGATACTTCAAAAGCTCAAAATAAAATTTTACTTAGTTGTTCTTCATTCCTTATTTCTTGATTCCTTGTCAACTTTGAGCAAACCTGAATTTGTTCTCTCCTGAATTTGCTTAACAAAATGATCTTCCTCTGTTTTGAAATTGTTTTGTTTTTCTTTTTGGGAAATTTTTATTCTATTTAACTTACAAATATGGATGTGTCGTAGTACAACTGGGTACTCCAGTTATTCTGGAGGGAATGACAGTATTCTGCTTGGCTGAAATTCCAACTGATGGGAAATTAAGGATGCAAGCAATCACCCTGAGCAGAGGAGTGCAAATTGAAAGGTAATTCTTGTTGAGGGCACATGTTTTCATGGATTGCTTCTCTGTTCACGGTGGTAGTTATAAATATCTGCTCTCCCCATTTTTGTCACTTTTTTAGCATGGAGGTCAAAGAACTAAGCAGTTTTCCCTCCTCATAAGGTGCTGATTTGTTTCTACTGTAAAAGGTATTGATTATTGATTCCAGCTATGACGTTCCACTACAAATGACCAGGGAGATTCTCAGCCCAATGCCCGGGTTAGGAAGATGCCATTGAAAAAAAGGCTTCCAACTCCCTTTTCTTGGGTGATTCCCATGTGAGAAATTTCATTGTGTGGCCCAGGTCTCCAGCAAGCCTCCTGCTGCTGAGTTCCCACCAGTTCTTGGGCAGACTGGTTCTCCTGGGCTGGAGCCACCCCTTCAGCCAGGTGAAGGGCTTGGGCAATTTGCAGTAAATTACACGCCCTGAAAACATCCAGTGCAGGAGGCCTGTAAATTCTGTACGTTGCAGTTATGACTCTTTCAGAGTTATTAAACCATTTGCCCAACTTTTATTACTACATTTAGTATCATTTTAGTCTCCCTTCCCCCTCTTCCTCTGTGCTTTCTTTAGATCAAGAATACATTTTTCTTATGTCATATGAACGAAAATTTACTTTTGAAGATTACTGCAAATGTCACTGAACAATGGACATCACATGCAGGAAAACAACCTGGTGTCAGGAAATATAACAATCAAGGGCCTGTTTTCCAATGGCAATAGCATTTACATTGTTCCTAAATGATGGGAGTTTTTATTTGTAGGAAACTTGCCATCTTTTAAGGAAAAATGTAAATAATGATGCTGCCAGCCTTAATTTACTTTTGAAAAGCAGGTTCACACCTTATGTAAAACACAGATTTTTCGGAAAGAATTCTTTTTATTGATCTTACAGAGATCCATTATTGCTGTGCTTAGTTTGAAAACCATGCGCAGTATTCTTCTAAGGGATGAAATTTGCTTAAAAGCTGCTTTTCACATACAATTTTAAGAACCAGATTCACATTTGGCTTGGTCTGGATGCAATGTCCTTTAATTTTACAGTAGGTATTTTCTGCCTGGGTACGGTTGTACATTGTTCTTGCTCAGGAAACTTTCGGGGGTCCACACTTGTTGTCAGTTTGTGAATCACAATAAAAACACAAGCTCACGTCAGGCTTCTGTTCAGCCCTAACCACTGGCCCAGGCTTAGGGCTTCTCTCGGAGCGCCGGTCACGGGATGTGGATACCCTGCACCATTCCATGTTTTCCAGGGCTGGCATCTGGCTGCCCTTGCGTTCCTGGGGCCGTTCCGGGAGCGCTGCTGAGATGCCTCCAGGCCCGCCACGTGCTGGAGTTGCAGATGGAGCCCTTGCACAACGCACTCTGCTTTTCCCTGTTTTAACCGTGACAGGGAGCCTGTGCTGCTTCTCTGTGAGAGAGGGCGTTTGTACGTGCTTTAAAAAGCCATTTCCCCCAACTGAAGATTGATTAAGAAGCCTTCAATTTTGTAGAGAAAATCTTTGCATCTTTTCTGACGACACTAATGTATTACAGCAGGCCTTCCCAAGCCCTTAGATCTCTTAGTTTTTAATGTGATGCCATATCAATTTGTTTTTAATGCTTTTTTATCAAAAGTAATTTCCCACATTTAAATACCAGCTGAGAAAATATCAGTGGGGACTTTAAGACCATTCCTGGGCAAATGCCTGACTAGGGATACCTCTACTCATTGATGTTAAAGAACTGGAAAAAAAAAATTATGCAGGATAAATGGCATAATTTCTGAAGTAAAACAAGTATGAAGTGTCTAAAACATCTGTGGTATAAAAGACACTATTTCAAATTATCCAGCTGTTGACATTTATAACTTCTGTTATGTGAAATGATGTAAATTCATATTGCACACAGCCTGTACTGAAATCTGGAAGATCTGGATTGAAGTATAGTTTATGCTTGACTTTGGATTGTAGGAGGCCACTTCTGATCCTTACTAATTAAAAAGACCAAAATGTTCCAGCTTTGTTCTTAGAAAAACCTTTAAAGAATAGATGTTGTATTTCTAAATAAGTGCAGGTGTAGCTAATTCTTTACTAAAATGGCAAACTTTTCCAAGGAACATCCTCAACTGCGTTTTACCCTACTATTTAAGAACTATTAATTCTTTGTCTTCACAGCAGTCTCAAATTAATATTTGCATAAAATTCTTCAGATCATTTCATTATTTTGTTTAATAGAGTTTTCCTCTTAAGATTACAGCCTTTTCCATTAAATTGCAAATTATGCAAACAAAGTACGCCTACTTAAGTTTGGCAATTTTGCATTGCCAAATGACTATTGTTTCACTGTTCATTTCTTCAAAGGATTACTTTTTAAATTAGTGAACTAAAATGAAAAAAGTGCATGTTTCTCTCCTCTTGTTTGCAACCCATAATTTTCCTAAGGCCAATTTAAGGTATATTGTCTTTTAGAATGACATTAAATTAGACCTCAGTCATCTGCTTCCTGTCACTTTCTATTATTTTGTACTTGTTCATCAATCCTTGGGGGAAATCAAAGCCTGTGTGGCTCCCATTTGAATCTGCATAATTCTCAGTGATGGCTGGGTCAGGAGGTGCCTCCCCATGATATTTAAATTTCTACCATAACCGGAGCCATTAACCCTTCCATGACATGGTCATTCTCATAATCTTGTTAGTATGTAGAGTGTTATTCATTAGAGCATTTTCAACCTTAGATTTAATTCGAAATTATGATATTTTGATGTTAATAAGAATGTCAGTGGAGTTTTATAATGTTTGTGTTGTCTTATTCATGCATGTACCCATTCTTAGTCCATTCTAACTACAGTTGGCAGCAATTTTTGGAGAGACCCTTTAGTCTTTTTCTTCTGTTCTGGAAATAATCTAAATATTGATTTGGTTTCTTAACATGCAAGCTATTTTGCTCCCATGAGTTATCTTCTGGTTGGACTTAAGTGCTGCTTGTGACACTCAGAGTAACCAAAGGTGGCTCTGGAGAGGTGTTTGGCAGCAGTGATGACCCTGCAGCAGTGCAGGGATGGAAGAGAGAAGAACGGCCACGACACTGCACCAGCACTGCTCGCCCTCACCACAGCACCAGGGTGAAGGACAGGGCTAGAGGAATCAAATGCTTTTATAGGTGAGGAGATGAGAATGAGTTATTCCACCGGAAAATGTGACAAGAAGAGACAATGAAAGGCAGAAGCACCTTGTTATTCAGGAACGTGACACGGTAGCAGCTGACCCTTCCCTGAAGGACCATACCCAGTGAATGCTGCTCTCTCTGTTTCCTGTCCTGTCTTAATTTCACACTATTATCTTGGCTTCCACTCTGAGTGCCCAGATAAAGGCTCTTAGCAGCTTCTGCAAGTTTTCACATCTATTATATGTACTGATTTTAAAAAATACTGTGGCAAGCTCAAATCCACATCTTCCTGTTAATTCAAGACAAATTTGTATTAATTTTAAAGTGCTGTGCATTTGCACTCTTTGTGAATGTAACAAATGTGCCACAAATGGTGGTGGAGCTTGAAAAGCTCCCTCCTGTCTCCAGGCAAAGTAAGTCAGTAATGGATGTCTGGCTAGAAATCCTTCTGAATTCTGAATCATGCAAATCTGCTGAGAAAAAGCAGATTTTTTCCAACCATCTCAGAGATCTCAGTCAGGCATCTAAACATTGTACAATTTTCACCTTCGGCATGGCTCAGACCTTGCTCAATGTATCGACAGACAGAATCTTTTATCCATAACGATATAAACCCTGATCTCCCTCACGCACACAAAGACCCCGATTGCTCCGTGTGCCTGGCAGGGAGATGGTTACAGCTCTCTGATTCCCCTGTAGCCCCAGGCCCTGCCTCGCTGGAGCCCGTGCCAGCTGGCAGAGCTCCCCAGGGACCATTGCAATGGGGCTTTGGAGCTCCCTGCGCTCTCTGCCCTTCCCAGGCAAAGGCTGCAGCCAGGGCGGGCAGGGAATGGCCTCCCCACAGGGCCTCTCCCCAGGCGGCTGCAGGAAAACCCTCTGTCTGTGGGTTCTCTGGGTGTAATGGTGGAGGTACCAGAGCAGAAATAAAGAAATCTTTGAAGAGGTTTCTATTTTTGGTCATGCCACGCTGAGTGAACAACTCTAACACCAGTAATGGTCCCGGTCTCTCATTCTGGGAGCACATCCTCCATGGGCTCTTTGGATTGTGACTCCACTTCACACTAGTGTCCTGTAGCTGGTACAGGGCCGTGTTTGGACTTTACAGAGAGTAACACTGGTAACACACTGATGTTGGAGCCTCTTGCAGAGAAGATAAAGGAAACCAATCACTTCATGAGATGGTTTTACTGGAGGAGCTGGGACAAGGCCTGGCCCATCACAGGCATCCCAGCCATTCACGGCCTATTCCTTTGGAAGGATCCTGTGCAGTGGCTCCAGACAAGATACCAGACCCTAAAGGGTTTGTAGGGCTGGACTTGAAACAAAAAATGTTATTTTGACCACTCTGATCAGCAATGATCCTTGCACTGTTTCACTGCCTGACCCAGCTGGAAGAATTTCCCAGTTTTCAGTTCATGAGGGGCTCATGGGCCCGAGTGCTCTCTCTATCAGGAGAGACCAAAGCTTCTCAGTGGCTTTGGCTATGGCATTTCCAGAGGCTTCAAATGAACTTCCCGGTGCCAACTCTCTCCATTTTTAAAATACCCTAATTTTTAGATGTGTTGAAAGTCTTCAAACCCATTGTTTTTTATGTGTTTTCAGCAGTTCTTAGGCCCTGTTCTCCAGGTATGCCCACCCTTTTTTTTTTTTTTGTTTGATTTGGTTTTGCTGAGGGACTTTTTTAGTGTTCATTAATGAAATCCTTTTTTTTTTGCTTTTGTTTGTTTGTTTGTGGGGTTTTGTTTGCTTTTAATTCAAAAATGTCAGGAGAATTTATGTTAGTCCACCACTAAAAAAAAAAAATTCAATCAATAAAATGAAGAATACCTGAATATTCCAAAGCGAAAGTATCTCACTGTGGAATATTCTGTAATGTGGCAAGCAAAGGGCACAAAAATGCATTATAAAGCCTGATAAAAGTCAAATAGAAAATTAGAGCTCATTTTTAATTGCACAGTTAATTAACTTTTGAAAAAAAGGTATCACAATGTATTCTTCATTTATCGGTCAAAAACTTGCATTTAGTTTTGATGTCTTTTTACAGTGTATTTATGACTTCTTTTACCTGAACACTGAAATTCCTTGGTGGTTTTGTTATCTGTGAGGGAGAGGCTATTTAATACCTTTTACCTGGGGGTTTTGTAGACTGATGTGTAGCTGGCCTGTGAATTGCGTCCATGAAATATCCCATGAGAGCTGCGCATCCATCAGCCAGAGCACAGCACATCCTCAGCCCTCCTCTGCTGTGTTGGGAAGGTGTCCTGGGTGGAAGGCGAGGTGAGGAAGGAACAGGGAGGAAAGAGGAGGAGCACTGGAGCAGAAACTGCAATTAAGGCAATGCTGAATAATTACCTAAATGATTGCAAGCGAAGGTGGCCCAGGATACATATGAATATTAAACCTTCACTTTATAATCCAGGAAATTTGAGTGGGATTAGTTGGATTCTTAAGATAAAACTTTCGTTTAGACCTTGGGCAAGCCCTGGTACTCTTCCTGTGAAATGAGAACAGCACATCCACATTTTGTGATCTGAAGAGAGGTAAATAAAACTGGAAACGTTGAGATAAACCAGAATGGAGTGTGTAATATCTTAAGAGTATGAAATCTGGTGTAACACAGTGGCTACTTTAATTAGTTTTCAGAGAAAAGCAAGATGAACTAGTACATGTGCATCTCTAGAAGTTGCACAGTCCTGAAGTGTAGGACTGAATAGGGCTTAATATTCTCTTTTTTTAAAATTCTAGTGACTTTTTTTGATGTAATGTGAAAGTAAGGGGTGTGTATATACATGCATATATGTATGTATTCATCACCTATGTACGAAGTATAAAGCATTTGCTCATCTTTGTTACTTTTTCTGTGAATACAAACCATTAACCTAACGTGTTTCCAAGGCAAGCTCAATAACTGAACGTCCTGGCAATGTTTGAAACCTTCCAAGGTAGGCACTCAAGGAAAGATTTGCAGAACCTTGGCATCAGTTCTTTTATGGAAGTAGGCCAAGGTTTGATAAAGCTCGAGGAATCTTATATTTGCTCGTGTAAATAATAAAATAGATTTTTCCCACAGAATGTGCAAATGGCCCAGACTAAAGACCTGCGACTGAAAATGCATTTATTTAAACTGCAGGAAGGGGAGATTAGAAATTAAAAATCTTCGTGGTGGGTAAGTCAGGTCTACTGATGGCTTTGAAACTTGATGGTCTGAGTTCAGCCCCTGGATTTGGAATTCCCTGTCTAGCAGAGAGTGGATGGCATCACTCTGTACCTGAACTCTGGTTTGATTTTTATTTTCCCTAAACATCCATTCTCTGCTGGAAATAGATGTGGGTGGACTTTCGTTTGACATGTCCTGTCTGTTCCAAATCCCTTATCTGGTCCTGCCCTGCCTTGCTCTTCTGGCATCCCTCATCTCCATGTGCAAAATCCCAAATCTTTGTTTCCACATTCCTTCCATTTTACTATCACTAGAAACATATAAATATGATAATGAGAATTATAAATTGTTAGAAAATGAACTTTTTTTGTTATATTTAAGAAAGATAACAAAACATCTGAATGTTTTGTTATCTTTCTTAAATATACCACACCCTGTTGTTTATTTGTTCATTTATGAATCCAGTTGATGGGAGAGCTTAGAGTTGCCTTATATAGAATATAAAAATCTAAACAGGACAGAGGTTCATTCCCTCCATATGGAGATTTGTTGTCATATATAATTCTGAGGTAAAATTTTTAAACTAAAAAGTTCAAAGGATAATTTCAGTTAAAAATGAAACAAAGACTGTCTTCTAAAGATAATAAATTATTAAAAATTATAGTTATTCTGTGCACTTTCCTGCTGACAGTATTCTACTTCATTTGAATTTAATCTTGAAATTATATTCCAGTGCAGAGGGATTTATTTTTTTTTCTACTTGACAGAACAACACACACTAATTAAACGGCCATATAAAAAGAAGGTTGGTAACTCATTCTATACAGTGCCATTATTTTCAGGTCCCAAATTGCCTTTCTAGAAATTTATTAAAACCCATATTAAAAAACTTTCCATTGTCTGGAAAACAAACTGAAATGCTTGGTTTTGACACAATTATTTTTGTCATGTATTTTGGAAAGAATATCTCCATACCTTTAAAAATTCTGGACTTTACAGTGAGGATTTATTTGTATTTGTGAGATAGCCTTTACTGCATGGCACCTTATGCAGCACTCACCTCCTCCAGACATCCACCTGTCGTTGTAAGTGCAAAGTTTAGTTATTTTTAAAGAATTCAGCTCCTATTCAGGTGTTAAATAAAATAACTCAAAATATAATGGAAGTATTAAACCTTGTAATTATTGTGGTTTCCAATATAATAGAGCTGAAGTTGGTTAAGGATTGAGTAGGAGAAAAAATGGGAGCAAATTGAGACGTGTTTTTCTTTAAAGCAAATAGACTTTTTATTGTAAGACACAGACTTCTTTTTTTTTTTTAAACAAGTAAAAAGCATAAAAAACCAAATGTGCCAGCTCTGACATTTCCTGTCTGATGACAACGACGAGATCCAGCCTGTGAGGGCTTAAAATGAATGTCTTGTCTAATTTGTGCTCTTCAAATTTATTTCTTTCCTCCCAACTGTCTCGTTTTACCCCACCTGTCACACATCACACTTTCACACCCCTACCTCACTTTTTCAGATTTCACAAGCTTTGCCTTTTGTTTTTCCCCGTCTTAAATGTGATCCAGCCTATTCTCTTTAACTATTCACTTCAGGGTTTTGCCTTTTTGTTTCTTAATTTCCTCATCTGTGTGCCATTTACTCTTTTATCTGTTAAATGGAGTCTAGAACTCATAAGGAAAAACAGAACAGTAAATTTAAATAACATCAAATAGAAATAATAAAAATATTAGTGCTTAAGGGCGTTGATATATCCTTCAAAACAAAACAGCAATCATAGGACGTCTTTAATCATATAATTTAAATAAAACTTTAATGGGTTCTCTGGATGTGCTATTGATGTTATAAATGTTTCAGATGTTGATTTGCACCTTTTTAGAATTCTGGTGTTCTCCTCAGAATTTTGTCAATTCCCTGCAGCTGAACTACAGCAGAGATGGGATAAGCTCTGGTGAGGGGTGTGCAGCTCGCAGTCATTAACCTTCTGTGCATATTGATTGCTAATATCGGAGGGATAAGCTGGCTTCTCAGAAATTGATTATATCTTCCTTATTCTGGATCATTCCATGCTCCTTAAAACAAGGACTTCCAATGTTTATATATTGGACATGAGTGGTTAAATAACGCTAGGTAGTCTGTACTATTAATTTTATTAATTACCTTTGTTTATTAATAACATTTGGCCTGGACTTGTGTCGAAATATCCTTTGCCTTTGGGTGTCAGGAAGTTTTGTTAAAAATTCTAAACCACTGAAATATAGATGCAAATGCCAGGAATTTAACTTAATAAACAATGATGTCAATGCTTGATTTGAAATTTGGGTGACGCATCTGTGGAGATGGTTCAATCCTACAGTTTTAATTTTAGCTGCTTATAATTGACAATAACTGACAAATGAATTTAATTCCTTTTTAACTTGTTGAATTCTTTTATAGTTCCTTTCTTGTCTTTTTATTGCACAATGAGCAACACTTTTTGATTTACTCTAAGGAGGGTACTGCTTCTTTCCTGTTGTGATAATCCTGAACTTTATTTTTATGTTTTGCTTTTTCAAATATCATTCAAGTTTTTCATTTGAGATTGCTAAATACACTCTGCAATGCTGCCTGTCACACATTAATGTCAGTGACTCTAAGCTGTGTTTAAGTTATCCACTGGCATCTAGTAATTATCCAGAACCACGAAACACAAGGCAGTATTCTCTGATGTGTAAAATTTCAGCTCTCTAACTATTTCTTCAGTCTTAAACGCGCCAAGAAAAAAATCTCAGTTTAACTTTTGGTGTTACATCTTTTAAAGTTTTTGGTTTGGTTTGGTTTTTTGGGTTTTTTTTTTCCTCATAGGCTCTCTAAACCTGAAACTATTTTAGCACAAGGAAGCTTAAATACAAACCCAAAGTGAAATGGTGTGGTGGTGCCCACACAGAATAAGTCACACTCTAAACATGCTTACGGCTGCCCCTGCTGAAACTTCTTTCAGAATTTATTCTGATTTCTTCAATGCTGACCACTGAAAAGCTTCTTATTAAACTTTTAAGCGATATCAGAATTAATCATAACATCATGATTAATTTTGCTGGTACGGATTTTAAACAATGGAATCCCCGTGACACAGAAATTTGTCCAAATCATTGATAATTTCCTTCTGGGAAACACGCTGAAGATGCACGATTCTGTAAATGAGCTCTTGCTTCCTTCTAAATCTCGTTTTCCGCCCCCTATTTTGAGATACTGCTTCATATGAAATGCATGCATGTAGACACAATGTGGTGGTATCAGACGCAAAGTATGTGAATTCTGATACCTTTTCATCAGTTGTACACCAAGAATTCCATTTTTTAAATGATATCCTGCCAGCTTTTTCACAATCCATTAATTCCTGGATCAACATCAGAAGGAATGTCAGAGCCGACTGAAATTCTTGTAAGACACAGATGTCAGGATCAAAAGTCAGAGACATTCTCGGAGCAGCGGGAAGCTGCTTGTTAGACCTTAATCGTAACAATTAGTATCTGCCATGTGACATTCCCCATGCCCTGCCCATATTTCTGCTAACTTCCAGGCATGCTGCAAAGAGAAAGTGTTTGCTGAAGTTGGAGACAAAAGTACCCAGGCTCTTGGTCTCATTTCCCTTCTTGCAAACTTTTCTGTAGTGTCTTGCCCTAAATGGTAAAAAAAAAAAAAAAAAAAATTAAAAAAAAATAGAATTGCACCACCTAATTTTAGATTGGAAGAATTTTACATTAAAAAATGTAATTCTGTCCTGACTCTATTATGTAAAGTTACTCCTTTAATAGATAGGGTTAATGATTCATTAATCTTCAAGGGACAGGCTGCTGGAAACTGGATTTATCTACACTGTTTGCCTGGTGGAAAAAACCGCTTGTATTCTTATGGTTAACTGTTCACTTGGTTTATAAGTTTGTTCTTGGTTTTAACCATCTTAGCTCTGAATATCTTGCTTTCAGAATAATAATAATATCAGAATTTTAAAAAAAACAACAAGAATCTCTTCCAGTGCATTAGAGAGCAGAGGAGGCTGAAATGGTCAGAGCCCTTTCTGCTCCTTTGTCACCTCATGGTTCTGGCATTCTGAGTTGGAGCAACCATTTCAGGCATTGGCAGGTTTGTGGGCCTGTATTTGTCCCTCTGGGGTGTGTGGTGTGACATAGACACATCACAGGTTATTTTCATCACAATTCTTTATCCTCTTCCTTAACCTTCCTTTAGTTATGACGTTGATACGGCAGAAGCTGCCAGGCATGCCAGCTTCTCATTTCAGTGCAGTGGAGAAGAGCGAGAACAAAAAGGGAGAAGGAAAGTACCCTCCAGATGAGGAAACAGGAGCTTTGAGGAGCTGGAAGTGTTAATTAATATCAGTATTTTATATAACACATACAACATCATACACAGATATCATATATAAAAATAATGTATGTTAAATATACTAAATATATGTTAAATATACAAAATATATTTTAAATATACTAAGTATAACAGGCTGGTCTTGTTAGAGATGGCTAAATTAAGTAAGCTACCCCAAGGCCCCTAATATTTCCTTCTGCTTTAGGGAAAAGAGAGAGAAAAATGCAATGTGAGGGAACAACCGAGTGGCTTAAGGAGCCTCCCATTTGATCTAGAGGTGTGGAAATAGATTTCACCCTCAGACAGCCTGAAAGGACTTGGCAATTTTGGCTGGGGAATTCCAAATGTGTGAATACAAGATTTTGAGGAAGAATTTAATGACTAAAATCAAGCAGCAGAGGGAGGAGGATGACTATTGAATAGTAAGACTGAGAATTAGTCGAGTTAAGGTGACTGCAGACCGGAGCAACATTTTCCAGTGCCCCATATCTCATGAAAGGAGAGGACAGGGTCTAAAAGGAAAAGAAATAGGCATTTCAGAAAATGATTGCTGAGTATGAATGTGAGGAATACCAGGAGAGAAAGGATTATGCCAGTATTAGGTTCTTCATAAGGAGAGAATTAAAATATTGTCTGGAAAAAAGGTTCGGTATAAATAGACTTATAAATTACAGACTTGTAATTGCAGACTTGTAAATTTTGAGTTAATCCCCCCAAACGGAAGTTTGAGTTAACTGAAGTTAACTGAAATTTCAGCCTCAGAAATGAAGGCCGTGGTGATTGGCCATGGGAGGACAAAATAATGGGAGAAGAAGATACCCTTTTAACTTTTCAATAAAAATCAGATCTGGAAAAAGAAAATAAGGAGGTAGAGAGCACAAATACAGGAGATAAATGTGAGGAAGGGTTTGAGAAATTGTAGATGGAAGAAAAGCACAGAGAATGGAGTCCTCTGAGTTATCTGTCATGGAAAACTGAGAATTTGGCCAAGCTGCACAAAGGAAGAGCAGATGTGCAGTGGGGATGGTTTCCGCCTCATCAGGATAGAAACAAGAACTGCTTTTTGTCCCAGGAATTTCATCCCAACTGCCACTGGAGCACCTGTGTTCACCTCCCCCCCCGCTGGGGACCCGTGGGGTATTTTACAGGGTATTTTCCCCACCACACCACGGGCTGTAGCACAACCTGCCCACTGTGGAATACACACAGGTGGGTGTGAAACAAGACATTTTTGTCTCTGAATTTAAATTTTAGAGGTGCAAGTGTGCTATGGAGCTGCCTTCTTCATACGAGGCAAAAAAATCAACTATTTTATTTGTCTGCTTTTCGACCGAATCCCTGATATTTCCAGGATTTTGGACACGCATAAGTAGTAATAACACTTTATTCTAATATGCCACATATTTTGCATGTTAATATCCGAGAGGAAAATAGCAGCCCATAGGAAAGCCATTAATGTGAAGCACTAAATGCCAAAGGTAAAAATTAATGAATTCACTAATGGTTTTTTCTTCTCTTATCCCCGCTGTTATCATTTAGCTGCTTTCAGTTATCTGCAGTTTCCTCACTTTTCAGGAGTATTTACACAAACATGCCCGGTTTAAGCATAGAGAGCATTTAATACTGAAACAGAAGCAGCAGACAAGACATACTCCTGGATGATTTGACTAGAAACACAAAATCACTGTCCTAGAGAGTAAACAAAGTCTGCAAGAAGCTGGAAATGAGGGTTATAGCTGCCCAGGTCTGCAAAACCCGTGTGCATTACACTGAAGTTGGTGTCTTGAGGAAGAGGGTTGGACCAATCCTTCTTTGTGCTTGCCAGGTAAGAGAAATTCTACAGCAACTGCTAAAAATATCTGTTTATTTGATATTTTTATTTGAGAGAGGAATTGTCTTCAAAGTATGCATGTGTGTGGAGACAGAGGTTTGTTTTCATTTTATTTCAGTCCAGCTTTGTGTCATTCAAAAATTTAAAACCCACGAAGACGTAAAACCTAAGATTTGTTTTGTTTGTTTTCATTTTAACACCTAAAATAATAATCTTCTCAAAATAACTTCAATATCTCAGACCTGATTAACTTAATTGTGGTTAGTTCTGTAGTATCTTGAAGCTCTGATCATGGAGAAGCAGAAATATCTTTAATTTAATGATGGGGAAGCACAAAAGAGCTTCCAGTGCAATACAAAATAGATATTTGGGTGCCTGTTGGTGAGCCGGGACCAATGTGTTCTTCACTTAACTCCTTGACTGACTTTTAAAATTTTGAAGGGATTCACCCACGTCTCTTTAGAGGGGCTTAAAGGGGTTTATGCCTCTCTAAAGATGCTCCACATTGCAGGTTTTCTGACTTGTATTTACACATTTGTGTGTGTCTCTGTGTGCATAGGTACGAATGCAAGTCCTTCCTCAGCGCAATTCACTATACATAGGTCAGCATCCAGGACCAAATCAGGCTTTTTCTCTCTGAGAATGTCTTTTCCCCCCTCTTTGGGCTACGTGAAGACGAGAGACACTAAAAGCAGTTAAGGATCAAAAGAGGCTGAAGTAACTGAGGCAACTTGTGGATTTCAGGCAAATATTCGAGGTAGTTCTGATGTAAATTCTTCTGTGCTGGGGAGAGCCGAGGCATAAAAACACATTTGAGTTCTACTTTTTGGGAAGCATCCCGTTAAAAATGGAAGCAAACAGAGAATGAATTAGGGCACTAATAACAGATTCCAATGGTTTTTTTAGGACATTGATTTCTAATATTTGTCTGGTCATGGAGTGCTTTGAGTTCTGAAACTGCCGTGAAGGTGGAAGTGTTCAGATACAATCCATGAGAGAACAGCTGAGTTTTACTTTTAGGAGTTCTAAGAGCATGCAGCATTCCACATCCTTAAGAACATTTTGTATTAGTTTATATTAGCNATAACAGATTCCAATGGTTTTTTTAGGACATTGATTTCTAATATTTGTCTGGTCATGGAGTGCTTTGAGTTCTGAAACTGCCGTGAAGGTGGAAGTGTTCAGATACAATCCATGAGAGAACAGCTGAGTTTTACTTTTAGGAGTTCTAAGAGCATGCAGCATTCCACATCCTTAAGAACATTTTGTATTAGTTTATATTAGCTTACTTCTAGCCATAAGTCAGTGTTAAAACCTCTTTTTACACTAAAACTCTAAAGCTTTTTTTACACTTAAACAGTAAAACTTTTATGAGTTCTAAGACCATGCAGCATTTCACATCCTTAAGAACATTTTATATGAGTTTA
>VYZT01004811.1:28461-90911 GCA_013400735.1 Pomatostomus ruficeps | reverse complement strand
ACACTGGTTTTTTGCCCTCCTCTTTTGACAGTACCCATCACACTGCCTCTCTACCTTGAACTTCAAGTTATAATTTCTCATTGAACCTCTTGCACTACAGCCTTAGTCGTGTCTGGGGTCAAGTTCTGAACTCTCAGTGCAGCTTAGCCTTTCCCCAAACCTTCCAGTTACAATCTGTGATCACTGTCAGCATGTGAAGGTGCCCAGAGACAGCCACTGCTCACACAGGGGAACTTAGGGAGGAGGAGAGAGAGGCAAAACTCAGATCTGAGGGACTGGAAGGGAGGGCTCTGGGGACCTAAACCTTCTTAAAAATTGTGGGCAGGTGGGGAGGATGGGGAAGCATGGAAAATCTAGGTATAGAGGGAGGAAAATAGCGAATCAACAACTTTTATTGGTTGTTGATTCCTAACACTCATGTTTGCAAAAAATAAACAGTGAATCCTATCAGCCTTCCCAATCATAACTGTGTAACAAAGTTTTGCTATTAATGAATGTATTGCCCCCAGCATAATCCCACTTTCAATGCAGAAAGATTTACATATTTTTGGGACATGAATTGTGTCTAGACTTTGGCTATGTAATTCCAAATTTTTTGAAAACTTTTACAATTTCTTCCTTCTTTTCTTTCAAATTTTGTCATGCATTTCAGCAGGGAATGTTTTTCTGTGGTTTGAGGGAGAATCCTATACATAACTGTAGAGCAGTTTCAAGTAGTAAACATTTTCTATTCTGGGACATCTAAAACTGAAAAAATTTGTTGCAACTACTCACAGTTGTAAGTACAAGCTGAATTCAAGTCTGAATTTAGTACTGACAGTCCTGAATAAAGAATTGGATAAAGAATTTGATTATGTTCTCCAAGTTTTTGTAGAATTTGGGAATAGTTCAGGCAGGTGACTTGATTTCACAGTGTGGAGACAGCTCTGTAATAAAACATGTGGCTGTGTGATCCAGTATATGGGACCTTTTATTAGCAATTTGGGAAGCCAGAGTTTTATTGAATCTGCTGATACTTTGCTATGTAACCTGGGACAAACTGCTTATCTCTTATTCCTCCTGTTTTCCCATGGAAAGGTGAATACTAAATGTCAGGTAAATGAAAATGTTGTATGAGACTGATAATGTTTCCTTCATGATGTACTTTGAAAACTGGGATTCAAAAGTGTTATGTGAGATTACAGTAATGTGGGCTGTATATGAACAACAATATAGCTAGGTTTTGATGTACAAAAGTTAAAAGTAGGAATAGATTCTGAACACATTTCTTTCTTTTTTGGTGAAATAACCATTTAATGAGCAAGAGAGAAAAGGCATTCTCTTGACTGAAAGGATATTATCTTTAATTAAACATCAAACAATCATGCAACATATTTCTGTTGCTTCTAACACTAACAGGAAAAAAGCAACAAAGTGTTTCTAAAGCAGAATTATGGGAATGCCTTAAAAAAACACATGAAACGAATAGGTTTATCGATATTTTAGCTCCCTTTCAGATAAAGCTAGAAAAAGGGGGTTAATACTAAAGTAAAGAAATTAGTACATTTTAGGAGTTGAACACTATATCACAAATTTTTTGTGTTTTAGCTAGAAGAACAACACCCCTTTTGGAATATATTAAAAATAGAAAATTAGAAAAGCAGGTACGTTCAGACTTTTGCCTGAAGTTCCACATTTATGTTTCATGTGGTTTTCCATTGGACAATTTACAATTAATCATTATTGAACTCTTCAGAGAATACGAGAAGAGAAAAGAGAAGAACGAAGGCGGAGAGAATTGGAAAAGAAACGTTTGCGGGAGGAAGAGAAAAGGAAGCGCAGAGAAGAAGAAAGACGTAAAAGAAAAGAAGTGGAGAAGCAAAAGAAAATTTCTGAAAAAGAAATAAGGATCAAGGTAACTGAGATCAATGAAAAAAAATTATTCTTCTTTTGAAATTATCCAGAAGTTCTTTGGTGTCTCAATGTTTATTTAGTGTACAACAGCACAGTGTGGAGGCACCAAACCAGTTTTGACTGGAAGGGAAAGTAATGCAGGGCTTTGACCAAGTGTTGTTTGAAAATGTGGCTGATGGCCTTACCTACCATGATATGCTGGTGCGATTACAGCAGGTAACTCAGATATCATTATACAACTCTGCTGCGTTCCTGTTCCTGCTGTTACCTGACAGAACCAAATTGTTCTCTGCCAGCCTGCTGGAAGATTATTGTGGGTTTGATCCCCACATGGGCCACTCACTTAAGAGCTGGACTTGATGATCCTTGTGGGTCTCTTGTAACTCAGAATATTCTGTGATTCTGTGTTCCTGTGAAACATGCCTTTAACACTTTTCGTCGTGCAAATCTTCATTTGGCCTTGTGTGCAGAGACACATGTTTATGTTTATGCTCAGAACTGATGTATTTCAATTGTATGCTTTAGCCAAGTTATAGCAAAGTCTTGCTAATTTCAGGTTGCACTGTTAACAATCTGAAGGAATTTTAATGGCATCACTTAGGGAAGTGTATCTTGTGCTATGAAGCCAGATCATATAAAACCATCTTATTTGTATAAGATGACATAGATAAAACTATTCATCTGAACTAAATTTTGTATTATTGGAAAGGCTTTATAGGCTGTTTTGAAGAGAAAATTTGGTACAAGAATCTGTAGCATAAAGCAAGAACACACAGACTTGATTCAGATCTAGTGGTGATGAGAAGCCGCAAAACTGTGGACATCTTTCCTCTTTTCTGCTTGGAAAACAGATTTCTTCACCTAAAAGTATAAAAATAGTAAATTCTGAAGCTGAATTACGTGTTTTTCGTATCTGGGCATTAAAAAAAAATGCTCAAGATGTTCAGAGGAAAAGGGGCTTAATCCTTAAAATATATTATCCAAAATTGCTTGTCCAAAAAGCCCCAGAATTTATGACATATCTGTGGTGATATGACCTTGAAAGCTAGTTCTGTCTCTGAAACAAAAGGAAAATATTACCTGAGAGAAGCATTATAGAAGTTTTGAATACTGGAGAAGAATAACCTGTGCTCATTTCAGAAAAACTGGTGGAATGAAAAGACTGAGATGTGCTGCCTAGAACTGATATGTTAGAGTAATGACTTGAGACAGTTGGTCCTTATATAAAGATTATTTCTGTAATACTATACACTGCTCAAGTCCTGTGTGGGTTTATAGGAAAGGAACAGACTTCTTGAAAACCCTAATCTTCAAGGTGAAAATGTAATGACTTCTTTTCTGCTAATATCATAAATTTTTCCTCAGTCTGTATTTGTGTCAGGGTGTACTAAGCACCTACTTCTACATATATGTCTATCCCAATTAATTCATGTGACACACATTTTATATATATTATTTCAAAGAGTGAAGTATTAATCCTGCTCTCTTTGTAGTATTGTAGTGGTTCTGCTTCTAATTTTATGGGCAATGACATTGAGGTCTGTTACATGATTTCTAAGAAAACATAGACCATAATAATGTCTTTATATTTAAAACTCAGGAGAGAAGAGTAGGTAAGAATACTTTGAGAAGAATAGGTAAGTGCTTTCTCCAGTATTCTCAGCATATTTGAAAGAGTGCAGTTGAATGCCTGTTAATGACTGTCACTCCTTAGCAAAAGTAAACTGCCCTTTCTAAACAACTTGAAATTTCATACTTTGTAAAATACATTCCTAGCATGTAAATAAGCTATCTCCAATCTTAGCAGGTTACTGATATACTTAATACTTGTTAAAATGTCTGTACAACAGAGGAGAATAATTTTGCATCATAATATAAAGAAATATCTCTTAGCTTCTCAAGAAGCCTGAAAAAGGAGATGAACTGGCCAGTGAAAAGCACAAAGAAAAAGGTGAAGAAGCTGACATTGAAGAAAATAAGTGGGATAAATCACCTGGATCGGGGAGTATAAAATCCAAATCTTTGGAGAGTTCACTAAAGGAAGTCAAGGAGAAGTAAGTAATATTTATCTTTTAGTCTTTAATTTAGATCCTAAATGCTTTCATCCCAAGGCTTAAATATAAGTGGTGCATTGACAAGATGTTCTGTCACCAAAGAACCAATTTTATTCTGTGTGTGAACAAATCTCTTCCTGTTATTTTGGGAAAAGGTGTTTCGTAACAGTTTACTGACCTGGTGGCAGTATTAGTGGATGCAATTTGTTATTGGTGAAATGCCATGAAATCCCAGATTGGAAGGATTTCTGCATGAAAAGTCAAGTTGTTCAAGTCATTTTGTTGTTATTTCACCTGTTCCCCATCAAGAGCTCAGGTAAGGCTCTCCTTCCATTACTGATGTCGAAGACTGAATTGGTTGGCCACGATGCCATACTTTTCCTTCACACTTGGGTTGGCTGCAATAAACATATAAATGTGTTTGATAAGTGGGACAATGGCAAAATGGTGAAGGTGTGAGTGAGAGCCTTATGATAGATACATGCAGAAGGTTCTTTATCTTCCACTGCCTTTTGTGTTGCGTTTGCAGTGGTAGGATCAAGAGGCGTAGCTCAGTTCTATTACTGCTGTAGCCTGGAAATGACTCACCTTACAAGTATTTTCAGCAGTTGATTCTCTTTCTTGTCCTTTGGCATGTGTGTCCCTTAGCAAGCAGGATTTACCCATAAGATATGTAAGACAAATAACTAAGAAAAAAATGTATGTTCTGAATGTTCCTGAAAACTTTCATGTCCTGTTCTCCAGTGGAAATTGAAAATATTCAGCAACTTCTTTGTTGATACTCTTCAAGAAAGGAAACAGAAGAGGCTAAACAGAAACACTTGCAGGGGAAAATCAGTTGTTTGCTACTCATAGAATCTTTTAGATTGGAAAGGACCTTTAAGATCATTGAGTCCAACTGTTAACCCAGCACTGCCAAACTGCGACTATAAACCATGTCCTTAAGTGGAGCGTCTTCATGTCTTTTAAATACCTCCAGGGATGGTGACCCCACCACTTCCCTGGCTTTTTATGCATTAAACTCTTGGTGGTGCCATGTAACATTGTTTGCTATTGATCCTGTAAGTTTAACAAGGCATTAATGTAGATTTTGGTCATGTAAAACAACCCTTTTGGCTGCAAAGGTACAGTAAGCATTACCTTGTGTTTCCAAGTGTTGATTTCGTCTTGCTTATTAGTGGGTGGGTACCAAGCTATGAGCTATTTCAGCTGGATGGAGATTTAAAGTTGAAACTACTTTGTCACCAACTCAGAAACCAGTAATAGACTGTAACTGCCAACTCTGCCTGCAGGAGACTGAATTGCTTGTGTGAAACCATGTCAAAGGCTTGGTAGCAATAGCTTCCTACCACAAATGAAAATCTCAGTAGGTGCACAAGTGTACCTGGTCAATTACAGGTTTGAAACTACACCAAACAGAAGTGTTGGTGTTTCAAGCTTCCTTTCCCTTTACTTCCATTCATTTCTGCTTTCTCTGACTGTCTTCTACCTACACTCTGTAATTGCTTACCCTGCCGTTTCCACTCTTGCCTGCCTGTTCCCTGTGACTGAATTTTAGGAAGCTACTTTAACTACTCTTTGAACAGGAGTTTGTATCCCTGCCTTCAGACACAGCTATTCCTTCCTCTCCCACAGTAACACGCAAGGGAAGAGACAAGTACCAGGCAGCGCTACAGCAACAAATTGAGGGGGTCTTTTCGGCTTTTTGGAAGGTCATGCCCTGAGCCTTGCTAGGACTTGGAGTTGGTGTCTGAAATAGCATATTGAACATGAAACAAAGCAACTTACAGCCACATACCCCTCGGGAGCTAACACAGTATTTTGTATAGATGTATCCATGCTGCAGGTACAGGATCTGTGTAATTGTGATTGGTTCAGGTGTCTGGGACAGCTGGGGCATTGCTTCCACTTCATGAATGTGTTATGCTGACACAAGCTCAATCTTGCGATGTGCTGAATAACTTACCTCTCATTCAAGTTCTGCTCTGACTTCCACTCTTCCTGAGATAGGGACCCTCTTTTGGCAGCCCCACTAATGTCCAAGTTCATGGCAGATGCTAACAATTTTCACAGTTCTGTTATATTAAAAAAAAAGTTATATATATGGATACACTTCTATTTGTATTAAATAATTCTAAATGAGAAGCATATCACTATTTGATCACTACACCATTTAAAAAATCTCCATCCTCTCCGATTCTTTCTGCAGTTTCCCAAAATGTGAGCAGACTATCAAAAGTAACTTGCTGTTTCAATTTTAAGAATTTATACATATGTAATAAAAAGAAACTGCCTGTATTTGTTCCTTTTGAAGTTCAATCTACTTTGTAAACTTTCTTCATTATTTGCAGCTTGGCCATATGAGAGAATCACCCGCTTGCTGAACTGGAACAACGAAGTGAATAAGAGAGCTGAGAATTTTATCAGACAGGCAGCAAAATGTTGCCAATAGTCCTTATAATATAAACCATTTACAGCATAGCAGAAATTAAGTACCATGTTGTGGTGAGGTAATGGTCTTTGCCTAAATAAAATATGCAGAGCCAGGCTGGATTACTTGGAGACACAATAAACAAAAGCCTGGAACATAAGTATTTTCACAAATGTCTTCTGCAATTTATGATGTCAGTAAATAATTTTTGTTATACAGAGATATAAAATTTACAAATTGATATATGATACCTGCACAATTCTTTCGGATTCTAAATGTTCCTGTTCAAGGGAATACTTACATGCATGACTCACCTCAACATCAGGCCACAAGAGCTAATAGTGCAGCATATGTTTATGTGAAGGGTATTGGGGAACTATTGATAGGATTTCAGAGAGGGATAGAAGGTGAAGAGTGGACCTTCCACAACAGTTGCACAAAAGCTTGGTAAAGCTTTGTCTGCTATTCTGAACTGAGTGCATGGTCAAGGGCTGGACATCCATGGGTGAGATATTCAGCGCATAACCCCCTCATAATGAGAAGAAAACAGCCTTGCCATATAACTTATCTACGCACTGCTGAAGTCGAAGGCTTTGTCTTGTATCCTTCTGTAGCTCCTTTTTACTGTTAATTGCTTGGATTTTCTTTCTTTTTATACATACTCATAGGTCACAAAATGATAGTGACAAAGAGCAAAGAGATTTGGAGAGAAGATTTCGAGAAAAAGAACCTGAAAGACAAAGGTATCGATTGGATGATGGCAGAAAGCATAGAACTCACTATGAGTTTGACAAGTTTATGAGAAGGAATGAAGAAGAGCTGAAATGGGGGAAAGGATACAACCAAGACAGAGGAAAGAAAGGGAACTACAACTACAGCTTCACTGTGGAGGCAGTAGACAAACTGGGTAAAGAGGACAAGTGTGATGACATGGCATCCAAAAAGGAGCGCATAAGAAATAAGGTTCTTTTATTCATTTAGGATAATCTTTCATTAGTTAAATATGGGTCAAGATCACAGGTTTTAACTTCCCCAAATTCAGCATACAGATGCTTTTTCAAAAAAATTCTTTATTCATTTTCAGTAAAACCCAGACTTCTTTCTGGGTTATTGTCAAAGGACAACAGCAATTAAAATAAGTTAAGGCTAGGGGTCTGTGCTCATTCATATTCACAATATATAGAAGACTTTCTGTCTTCATTTCAACCCTATCATTTTAAGAATACTATTCTTGGAAGCCTTGCATTTTATAAGTGTATTAAAAATTGTTACACTTCTGATCTGTAATGAAATTTAAAACTGTAGCATGTTAAGTTTTTTAAAAATGTACTTCCATTACTCTCATAAGGTAATGATATTATGGATTTTGCAGGCATTGCTTGGTAGAGCAACAATAAGTACTTAAATAAATAGCTAATTCAGAGAGTGTGAATGTATGGCTTCTCCAGTATTGCATACCTGCCAGTATGAACAAGCTGTCATTTCATCAGGATAAATTTATCCTCATAGCGGCTGTCAGGGAAAGAGCAGGTGCAAAACCAGTGTGAGCAGGGCCTGTATCAGGGTGTGTAGTAGAGCTGTCCCATATTGTCTCCCAGAGATACGGGTATAATTTTTCTCCGGCTGGCTGATTTCATGGATATGCAGAGTCTTTTCAAGATGTGGCTCTCCTTGTCAGCCCCATTCTCTCTCTCTCTTGTGATCCTAGATTTTCCACAAAAGATGACCAAAACACTGTTAGTGTAGAAATTTATTCTGCATGTGAAACTCTTCTTTCAAAGCAAGAGACTGGTCTGTACTCTGGGCTAAGGCTGACAAGAGTGAGCTGGTCACATGCAGAGCGAGTCTGCCTGAAGTGTGCAGGGAACAAGTCCAGGTGGACTCACTGTGCATGTCGAGGAAGTCGTCTTGTGCGAACACAGAAAGCCTGGTGTGTCCCGCTTTTTTTTATGCAGAGGTCAGCTGGGCAGGATGGGTAAGATTTATTTGCATTTGCACAATAGCCTCTTTCCTCATCAGTGGCTGAAGCTGTAGAAGTCAGAAAAATGGCTAGTTCAGAAACAGGAAGAAGGGAAAAGTGATTTTCCTCATGCTTGCCATGCTCTTCTTGAAATCTGTCAAATTAATCTCCAGCCTTGGAACTAGATGGTGGGTCTTGGGGGCCTTTTGACAAGTGGTAAGAAGCTGCCTGCTTTTTATTTCCTTGCATCACACTTCTGGTAGCTTGCTGAGTCTCTGGATTAGTCCACACTTAGGACTAAAATGCTAGATTTGTTTCCTAAACCAATAAGCACTATCAGTAAGGTATTTTGCAGTGTGGTGACTTTTTTCCTTAGAGTATTTGTCATATAGGTGAGATTAGGAGCTCAGTTTTGCAACTTAGATATAGGATTAACAATGTCAACACAAACTTTTAGTCAGAGATAGAGCATCTTTCTGAAGTTTGTCAGAATTAATTAGAAAATGGGAAATTTCCAGTGTAAGCAATGTGATAGCTTTTATGCAAATTGCAGGCTACAGAGGCTGTGGTAGGAAAAGTCATTTCAACCCTTTATCATAAAATGTCTAATGGGCACTGCTTGTCAGAGGATCTACTTTTATGCAGCTGTTTGGGGTATAGAAAGGTGTGTTATGCATTTAATACCACACTGCAAAGCACGAACTAGAATGATCTAGTCATAAGGCTCAGTAGTGAATCTTGACATCTGGTCTAGAGAAGGAGAAAAAAAATGGGTGAAAAAAGACAAGTGAATAAAAAAAGTGAAGGAAAAAGAAAAGAAGAGGGGAAATGCATATTGGGAATAAGAAAAAAGAATGAAAGAACTGAAGTCCAGAATTACTTCAAATTATGAAGGCAATTTAAAATTGGTATAGTTTGATGTAGGAAAATTTCAGTGCTCTGCCACTCCTAATGTAGGCTGTGGGCTGTTTGCTAAACTTAACACAAGACTTTGATCAAAAAGCTCAGGTATTGGTGAGCTTTCAGTGGCTTCATAACATTATGTGAGTAAAATACTCTTACTAGGAAAAGACTTCTTAAGCAGAGTTTCTAATAGGTGTGTTTTACTATTGAAATTTCAAGAATAAAGAGTGCTCTGAAGAGCTACAGAGCATCACCATTTGCAGGTTTGAGGTGTCTTTTCCTTGTAAACTGGCTCCTTCTTCCATTTTCTCATGATCTGAGCAGCATGTGTATGATTGGGTCACTCACAGAGCCTGCACATGCTCAAATTGTACTTTGATTATTATCAGTGCATAAATTCCCCTGCCCTCATACTCTGTATGGAAGGCAAGATGAAGCGGAGCAATAACTGTGCCATTTTATTTTGATATGTGTAATTCAAATGTGCATTGCATGTTTAAATTCTGTTAATTATTGGGTAATGATTGATGATCAGTTGAGGGTAGCTGTTCTCTGGTCTGTCTTGGATTTTTATGCTTATGTGTGATATTTGTCATTCATCTGCAGAGTTGCAAGTGCACAGGCTATTGTTCTTCTCAGCTGATGTTAGTGAAGGTAGCAATATTTTTTTTGTTTTACTTGTAATACCATATTTGATAATTGTCTGCAGTATTTCTCCTTATGTAAAATGTATCATAGGATCTTTAATTTTTACAGCATTTTTCATTTTTCCAAAATGTTTGGCTCCCAAGAATAGTGTTGTAAACAACATATACGGAATACTAGATATTGAATACCCTGTCAATTTTCGTTACACTCCATTTTTTTCTGGTCCTTATGAAATGTAATGTAATTTAAGACCAAATCTACTTTCTTCATAAAGATTCAAAACGTTAAAATCCCACATGTGTCCCACATGGATTTCTCAGAGTGTTAACCACATTTCCTTCCTTCTAGGATCGTCCAGCCATGCAGTTATACCAGCCAGGAGCTCGCATCCGAACACATGTGGGACCTACAAGTAAAACCTATGACTGCGGTGGGAAATCCTTTGAAGGTGCTCTTGATAAAAAGTATGAGGCAAATAATTCAGCTGAAGCTAGTTCTGAAAAGACTGAAGAAGCAGAATAAAACAATCTGGGGGAACAGGCTTGTGAAAAGGAATGAATCTTAAGATTCAGCATCATCACAAAAAATCCATTGGGCTGTTTCAGAACTCCACAGGCAATTGCATCAACAAAATTATAATAGGTCTGCCTCTTACTTTCTGTAAAATAAAGGAAAGAGTGACTGGAGATACCTATCTTACAGCAAAGGAATATTGTTGCTTTTTTACAAAAAGCAGTGCAAATACTCTTTGCCTAATTTAAAAGCAGTTCAAATATTTTATGAGATTTACCTTGAAATAGAAGACCCTCTAACAATTTTAAGGGAATATTTATATAAGACTTTATGGAAGCTGTGTCATCTTTTTCAGTCTAAAGAAATGAAATGTGAATTTGCATAATTTTGAAATCTGAGGCACTTTACTTATATTTGGTGCATGACATGAGGGTCACAGGACCCCTTCCTGCAAATGGCAGCAGCAGAGGCTGCTGCAGAGAGTTGCAGTCAGATTCAGTGGGACCAGCCCTGGGAGGAAGCTCTGGAGTCAGTGGTGTTTGCAGGATGAGGCCCACAGTTTGCACAGTTGTGAGGAATGTTCATTGGTATCTGTACCTCATTGTGTTTACGTTGATTTTCAATTAACCATAGTGTCAGATAAGTGTTAGTAAAGCTACAAGTACGTTGTTGGAGAGTTTGTCATTTTTTGAGCCACTTTTGCCTTTCATGTTTTAATAGATTCCTTGTGCTTAAAACAGAAGACAGCTAATGCAAACATCAGCACATTAACAATAAATCTGGTTTTCATGAATTAGCTGTTTTTTATTGTTCTGACACTGACTTTTGGCAAAAAAAAGTGGTTGTACAGTGGTGACTTTTTATATGCTAATGTTTCATGTAAGTTGCAGTAACTGGATTTGGAAAATATAAGAAATACGAACATGCTGCTGTTTTATTTGTTAAAAAATTAAGCACACATGAATGTCAATTGCAAACTACCATTTTGTGAGATCTAGGCTGAATTCTGCCCTCTAAGGCAGGCACATTTACATGTGTGTGTGGGTGTGGGGGTCTGTCTGTCTGTGTGTGTGTGTATATCTTCTGTTGGTTTCAATGATAGCCGTGTGTTTATGAAAGGGCAGGATATGTTCATTTATCTTTCGTGGCTGAAAATTTCTCAGTTGTCTAAAACTGAGACCTGCTTCGTCATTGAAGTTAAATAGTGAGATATTAATTTACTTTTACATCCCCTCTGAACATTTTATTATTAAACATAACATCTAATTGTCATAGACTGAAAAATTATTTATTGTATTTTGCCAGATATTAAGCATTAAATAGAATAAAAGTAAAAAAGATTTTGACTATGATTTTGAGATGTGATACGGTGCTATTTTTTCATCTATTACTCCAGAAAAATTAAGTAAGATGCTATTATGCCACTTTGCATGCTTCAAAAGCAGATAAAAATACAGTTGAGAAGAATTTTAGTATATTAGGCTACGTAAGTCAGCTGCCAACTAAAATTACTTCAAGATAAAGTAAAACTGCTGCTAGAGCATTATCTGGGTTTAGCTCCATCTAAAGTTTCTCTCACTTGCCAAGTTTATCCTGAGTGCAGAAAAAGGGTTTTGTCTTGGTGTCCTGGCTGAGCACTGGGAGGGCAGGCTTTCCCCTCAGCGAAAAATCCTTACTTGATCCAAGGAAACTTGACAGGGAAATTCTTCTGCAGTAGAGCTAGGCAGAGCTGGGATCTTCACCAGATGAGGGTCTGCTCAAAAGCATTTCCCACCTTTTTGGATGCCCTGTGGAGACTGGAGCAGGGGGTGTATTTCACCTGTGAGAGGGACCGGCAGGACACAGAGGAGCTGTGATTTTGCACATGCTCACAACTCAAGTTTGGTATCTTTTGGCTTTTGGGCTTCTCCTCCACCTGCACCCAAGTTCCTTGGTTATGAGCACCTCTTGACAGCATTATGGAGAACTAACTGAACACAGTAATTTTGCAGTAATTTTCCATTTGGGACTTCTTATTCAAACCTCATCTCAGTAAAAACTGTCAGAGTTTAAACATTTTTGTCCACCAGGTTAAGCTGAAGATTCAGGTCAAGACAGAAATTCCTGCAGCCTTTTGACAAATTTTTGTGTTCTTGTGAATGCAGCCTCCTGCCCAGAGGGGCAAAAAGCCTGTCCTTTGACTTAGGTAAGGACATTCAAATTTGAATGTGGAGAGGGTAGTAGTCAGGATCTGCACACAGCTGCAGCCTGAGCTGCATCCCAAGGAGCCCCAGCTGCCTGATGGCTTGGCAGTGCCACTCAAGGAACTCTTGGGATAACCTCTCTTATTCAGCAGGTACTGGCATCTATTCTTCGCACATCTGAGAGGGCAGTAGGAAGTGCCAGCCACCAGCAGCAGGATCTGAGCTTTGCCAGCTATGCCTGCCATGAGTAGCTCAGGAGAGATGGGAACAGCAAGGCAGACCCAGGAACAGCAGGAGCCCAGGATTCTTGGGAGTGCTGCCTGCAGGCTCTCTGCTCTGTTGGCAGTAGTGTGACCCCTCCTGCCTACAGAGAAAACACCATCGCTGAGCCTCCCCTGTCTGCACTCGTGGTCGTCTTGGGCAGTGCCAGCAGGACGGCCTGTGCCTGTGGAAACAGGGATCAGGTTTGGAATGGGAGCTTGTGCAGCCATATCTGCAGGGAAGACTGCCCGCTGGAATCAAGCATGTATTTCATGGGAATGCTGCACAGTACAATGGCTAGAGCAGCAGAATACATTTCCAAGTCCGTGCTCCACTGTCTCCTGTGCAGGAATGCAGCAGGGCCTGAGCTTGCTTCCCTTGCCGGGGCAGCCAGGCGGGAGGAGCTGCCACCTGCTCTGTGCTCGCTTGTTCTTTTATGCTTCTCCCGATGACATCAAATAAATGCAGGCTTGCTGCCTGCTTTTGTGCAAACTCATCGTGGCGTGAGAGCTTCATTGCCACAATAGTAACTTTGTTTTGCAAATTCAGCTTAGCTGAAAGTAGACAGCATCCCCACGGAATGGGAATTGTGTCTGGTTACATCACAGCTGAATTCAGTGCCATCTGTTTTCTTGCTTTTATAATATAATGTTCTACATTTAATAAAAAAACCTTCACCCACTTGATTGCTTCACCAAATTTCTGTTGCCCTGTTTCTTATTGAATTCCAAGGTCATTGACATTTAGGAATATGGAAATCACTCTGTCAAATGGAGATGGGGCTCCATTCTGTTGTGAGCTATTGTGTTGTAGGAAACTGATGTGGAATGTAAATATTCAGTAAAAACCACAGCATTTGTGCTTGTTGCAGCTTTAAAGAGAAGCTTATTCAACTCCAAAACATTGTACTGACAACTTCATATTCAATCTTTAAATATATTGTATTGCTTCTTTTAATCTAAAACCAAATGTCTGTATGTTGTTTTTGGAGAGTCTTTGGAGGTCCATCCATGGTTAAGCCAACATGTTTAAGTTGCTCTTCATGCTTAAGGCAGTTTCTCTGCTGGCATTTATTTGCAGTATTAGTCCTGAACAGCCCAAACAAAAGCCTGAAATACTATAATGACAAAACCCACTCATTTTGCACAAAATAATATTGAACATCAGAATAAAATATGCTTAAATAGGAAAATGGAGTAGTACTTTGCTCCCCAAACCTGATGGCATTTTGGAAATCAGTGGAAAATTACTTGCAAGTTGGTGGTGCTCTTTGAGTTTTGTATGATGAGAGGAGAGACTTAAAATTCTCAAATTATTTGTAACTGTTTCATTAGAAAGAAAAAATATCTGAAACAAATGGGAAGCCGAAATCTTATCTGATAATTTCTAAGTGACCTAAAGACATTCACTCTGTCTTCTGTGCCTCCACTTGGAGCTTTTCATTGAAGTTCTTGAAGACTGAAGATGTCATCTTTTTACCAAGTACTGGTTTCTTTCTTAGCAGTTAAACCCTCTCCCAGATTTCTTCATTGCTACATAACTAAATAATAAATATTTTCCAGATATCTTTTATGGTTTTTAGTTCATTAGGCCACACCTGATCTCCTGAACATGCTCCATTTGCATATCCCATCTACAATTAGGTAAATACAATCAGAGGCTCATTACTGTTGCATAAATATTACAGTATTTTGATTCAAATTGACACAAACACACAAGACAAGACATTGGACTGTAGTGTTTTTTGCTCAATTCCAATTAACAGCCTTGATTAGAAAAAAAAAAATATTCTCCAACACTCTCCAAAAGGGTAGAGACTAGCAAAAATGGCATATAGACTTACGGTCCATGCAAGACCCATAAATGGCTCCCAGCATGTGCAGAAGGCAGGAGATACAAAAATATGCAGAAATGGGAGATCCATTTTTTCCCTTCTCTTAAAAAATTTTGATATATTCTAAAGCAAAATATGAATATTCTGCATAAAACTTAAAGGGATGTGGGGGTCTGGGTCTTTTGGGGTATTGGTGTTTTGGTTTTTTTTCTTCTGTCAGGATCTCACTTGCCGACTCTAGTGAACAGGTTGAAAATTAATTCTGGAAGGCTCCAGCTGGCCAGACAGGGAGTTTGGCTTTAGATTATCCACAGCATGGAGCTCTTGGCCTGTTACTACTGCTCTGTGCCCGGGTGTGTGGGTTGTGCTGCTCCCTATCTCCGGCTATGCAGAAATGCAGATGGTTCTGCTGGATGAAACTGAATGGAAGTTCTACCTCACCTTGTTCCTTAACAATGAACTTGAACATGGGCACCGATATCTGACATTACCTGCTGGAAGTTCTCGCATGGTTTTGACAGCTGTTGAAGGTCATCAGCATCCAGAAACAACAGTGTGTGTACCATTACATTCTCAGGCATTCAGACAAGAAAATCGGGATATCAAAGCAAAAATGGAAATACTTACATGGCTGAATAGGCTCGGTCTTGTTTCCTTAACTTTTAACAATATCCTGAAATAGAAAGATTAAATTTGTTGCATATTGGAAACCCTAAGTTCCGCAATTAACTGGCAAATAACAAGGAAGAAAACCCTTGGGAATATGTTACATAAGGTAAAAATGTATTCAGGGGGTATTTAGATGTATCTCCAATGAATTGTGAGCTCTCCATAGCTACAGTGTTAGGTAACAGATTCATTATTTGTTACAGTTGCTACACATAATAAGAAGAAAAACTCTATTTCAGAAAGTAATTTAGAGGCCTAAGGGAATGAATTAAATGAAACAAAATAGTTGTCTTGGATGATTAAACTCTACTCTTTCAAATGCCTGTTGACATTTTCACTGGGAGACTTCACAGGTGAATATGGTAATTTTTTACATTTTGCTTATGCAAAAATAAAAGAGATAATCTAGAACTGCAAACTATATTCAAGTGTCTTTCACAATAATATTAACTGAAAGAGGGGAGGCTGATGAAACTTTAGCAGGATTTCATAAATCAAATGAAATCCCTAGACATAAAGGGAAAAAAGTTCTTAACAAGATAGAAAAGAAAGTTTAAGTATACAGTAAAAAACCCCCAAACTCTATTGAAATAAATGTTATTCACTGGGGTTGAGATGTGTTCTTTACATATTCTCTGCTTTCTAGTGCAATTCTTGCTCTGGAATTGCTAATCCAGCAAAAAACCTGCATGGGATTTCTTTGCCTCCTTTGAGAAAACTTCTTGGCTAGATTGAAAGGAAGTCTTCCAACTACTCCAAATCACCCACAGATAACAACATAGAAAAAGAAGTTTACTTAGTCTGTCTAAGAAGAAATGTAATAAATGGGGTACACCTGGTTTATTTGGAATTTGTTTGATTCCATGCTCAGTGGAAATTATTAGATTAACTACAGAAACTGGATATTAATTAAAAAAACCATAAGCTGGGTGAAACCACTGGCAAATCAGACAGAGAGGAAAAGCTCAGGATTAAGTGAGAATGACAGGTTATTGGCCTTGGGTTGACTTTACACACTATTTCCATGAACGAACAAAACAGGAGCCAGCATTTTGAGTAATAAAAGCCAGATAAAATGCAAGTACAAGGGGGATGAGTAGCAAGAGCACTCTTAACTGAAGGCTTGCATGGAAATAACCAGTTGGTTTTTAAGTTAGCCAAGGGAAAAACCACAACCCCCAATGATGAATATGTAACTGTAGTCAAAGAGACATGAATCTGGGACATGATTACACAGAAGACCGGGAGGTTATCTAGCCTGCAGTGCTACATTTCTCCATGACATCTAGATGTGAAATAAAGAAAGAAATTCCTCATCAGTCAGTAATTGTAGTGGGTCACTATGCTTGGGCTACATTTTCGGAGCATGTGTAGGACTAATTTTCTTGAAAACTTAGATACAACCAGTGAAAAATACTGCTTCTATCCAGGCAGTCAGGGGATGCAACAGATCACTGTTAAATGCCGCCTGACGCAGAGATCACGCTCTTTGTAAGGAAATGTTGCCAAATGTCCAGTCCAACCCTCCCCTGAAGGAGCTCTGAGCCATTCCCACATGTCCTCTCAATGGGTACCAGGGGGAAAAACTTAGCATTTCTCTCTGTCCACTTTCCCTTCTCGGGAAGCTGTAGAGAACAATGAGGATGTGTGGGAGACTGAACTATTAAGGGACAATGACTCAAAAATTCCCCCATTCGTTGAGACCCCAGGGTGCTTGGTTGAGATAGAGGAGGTGAACCTTTGGATGTGTAATGGCTAAACCTCTGATCTGATAAGGCACAGGGTGAATGATGGGCTGTGAGTGAGACAGGAGCTGGATCCTGTGGAGAGGATTGTGCCCCTTGTCATGCTAAGCTGTGCTCCCTTGCACAACCCACGGGGTTGTGGGGCTCCCTCTCCCACTCCTGCCTGGGGAATTCTCGTGTGACCTGAGCTTCTTCATCTCTGTGAAGGGACATAATGGGGCATAACTGACCCAGCTGTGCTGGTGGGATGGGCAGTGGTGTTGTCTCAGGTGTCCCCTGATCCACATTATCACATCAAACTCCCCACCCCAAAGGAAGTACCTGATTTATATTCACCTGAACCAGAGTGAATATAAACTCAAGAGATGATGTGTTCCATTGATTTCTTCTCACTACTTCTTTGGGACTCGACCACCACTCCCACTGTACAGCAACGAAGTCTTGTTGTGAGGCTTAGGGTGGTGAGATCCTTTCCCTTTCCTTTCCCTTTCTTTCTTTCCCCTTGCATATGTCCTTGTGTGATGTTGTTGCACTTTCATATTGCAATGTTTTCATGTCATATTACTATAAATAACAACCAAAACCCCTCCATGTATGTTTTCCTTTGCAACCAAATTGTTCTATAATAAACTCTTCATTGTTTATTTACAAATACTGATCATTCAGTGTCATTTCACACTAATCTACCCCAAGGGATAGCAACAAGAACCTGGTTACCCCCATGTTCTGTCCTAACAAAATGCCCCTCAGACTCCAGAGAGTCTTTTCTTAAACACCTCCAGGGAGTCACCATCCCTGGAGTTGTTTAAGGAAAAACTGGACATGACACTTAGTGTTGTGGTCTAGTTGACATAGTGGTGTTTAGTCATAGGCTGGAGTTGATGATCTCAGAGGTCTTTTCCAACTTAATTGGTTCTGTGATTCTGTAAGTCTATCATTCTTTCCACACTGGACAGAAAGTACTGCAAAAACCAAAAGACAAAAAGCAATTCCTGAATTGAGGGGTCCAGGACTGGACACAGTACCTGAAGTGTGGCCCATTTGACTCTGGTGAGGCCACACCTCAAATCCTGTGTCCATTTCTGAGCCCCTCTGGAAAGATATTAAAGTGCTGGAGCAGGTCCAGAGAAGAGCAATAGAGCGGGTGTCCTATAGGGAGAGTCTGAGGGAGCTGGGGTTGTTTTGCCTGAAGAACAAGAGGCTCAGGGGGGACCTTATCACTCTCTACAGTCACCCAAAAGAAGGCTGTAGCCAGGTGGGAGTCAGGCTCTTCTTCCAGGCCACCAGTGACAGAATGAGAGGACAGAGTCTTAAACTGCATCAAGCGTTTTTTAGTTGGACATTAGGAAGAACTTCTTCACTCAAAGGGTGATTGGTTATAGGAATGGGCTGTCCAGGAAGGTGGTGGAGTCACTGCCTCCGGAGGTGTTTAAGGAAAGACTGGACATGGCACCGAGGGTCATGGTCTTGTTGACATGGTGGTGTTCGGTCATAGTCGAGGATCTCAGAGGTCTTTTGCAGCCTAGTTTGTGCCTTTGCGGCTCCGTGTTTCTGGGGTTCTCTCGGCGCTGGCCGAACGCCCCGCGCGCTCCCACACGCGGCCGGGCCCCCCGTGCGGCAGCGCCCCCTGCCGGCGGGCGCGGAGGCGGCGCGGCTNGGGGGGCGGCGGCGGCGGCTGCCGGTGCCGGCGCGAGGGGAACAAAACCGGCGGGGCCGCGCAGGGGAGGGAGAAGGGAGAGGAGAGGCGGCGAGGGAGAGCACCCGGAGGGGCGGGATGAATGGGCGGGCGGCGTGGCCCCCGGGCTGCGGCCCCGGGAGGGCCGGGCAGCGGGGAGCCGGCGGCCCCGGGAAAGCCGATCCCGCAGGCATCCCCTCCCCGCAGGAAAGTTAAAGTGATGCCGGCGGAGCGAGACGCAGGAAGAGCTCGCTGCCGGTCTGCTGTTCTGGGATAGCGAGTTCGGCGCGGGACGTGTCCCCGCCGGGACCGGGCCCTTCCCCGGTGACAGAAATAGCTGCCGGGAGCGGCTGCGTCGCACGTGGGAGCGGAGAAGCAGGTGCAGAACCAAGGCTCACAACAGTTCTGGAGAGCATGTCCTGTGAGGAGCGGCTGGGGGTGCTGGGGTTGTTTAGCCTAGAGAACGGGAGGCTCGGGGGACCTTATCACTCTACAACCACCTGAAAGGAGGGTGTAGCCAGGTGGGGGTCGGCCTCTTCTCCCAGGTAACAAGTGACAGGACTAGAGGACATAATCTTGAATTGCACCAAGGGACGTTTAGATTGAACATTAGGAAGAATTTCTTTACTGTAAAGGTGTTTAGACATTGGAATGGGCTGCCTAGGGTGGTGTTGGAGTCTCTGTCCCTTGAGGTGTTTAAGGAAAGACTGGACATGGCACTGAGTGCCATGCTCTACTTGACAAGGTGGCGTTTAGTTATAGGTTGGAGTCAGTGATCTCAGATCTTTTCCAACCTCAGTGATTCTATGAATTTTTTGCAAGTGAGGAATATAGAAACTTTGGATTTCATATTTCTCTTCTATCACCTTCCCTTGAACCCCATATTCTTTCAGGGTAGTGTAAATGGAATTCTTAGCCTGTTATCACCAAGTTTCACAACCTTAATTCACAGTTCTTGACTAGATTGTAATGCTCTAGTGGGTCTAGTGGCACTTCATTAGCTCAGGTGCAGCACTGCAGCAATCAGGTTTTTGGGGCTGTTTTTGGAAGCCAACTAAGTGGAATTGTGAACTTGAAATTAGAAAGCTGTGTCAGAAGGACATGGAATTAATTTTTTCTTTCTTGAATCTGTCAAAGGTACATTGATTTTACTCTACAATTTAGACTGTTGTTATTCTAGTATTGAGAACTAGTGTTGTGTAGACTTGTCATTCTCTTAACAAAGATTGAAATATTGCAAGATTGCTGCAGTTCTGGATGCTTTGTGTTTCTTAACTCATCTGCATGTGCATCAAGTATTGTCACTTTATAGATCTCCCGTGACTTGTACCTTTCCTGAAAATATGAAACTTCATAATACAGCATTTCCGGCCTGGATCTGGTGCCTCCCATGTTCTCAGCATACCTTACTGTTTCAGTGGCTGGTTGGGTCACAGTGTTTGTGCCTCGTGTAGCTATGTAATTTTAAGGACCTGGTTCAGCAGTTGTTGCTGATGGAACTTAGCTTGAATAGTTGGAGATTCAGATGTGAGGTTGTAGTCAGATGCCTGTGGACACTTCTGGACTAGCAGGAGCATAGTGCTGCCTGTCTTGTTCGTGGTGCCTTGGAAGTGATGCCCTTACCTGCCTTGTGCATTGTGAAGTGCCTGCTCTCTCCCACTGTGGGATGTTTGTGTGCAGCTTCTTTTGGGAGCTAAACTTCTCTTTGTCAGTCACAACACAGGGATGTAGCTTCAAGAGAAGCATGATGTTGCCACCAGACTGCCATTTACTTTTTGGCACTGCAAGAACATGTAATTTTTTCTTTTGCTTAAACACAGCAATAGTCTGGATCTGTTCCTGCTAGCAGAGGCAGTGATGCTGCTGTATCTAGCTTACCCAGCTTTCTTGTGCTGGGAACAAACTTACCATGGATCCTCTTCACTGACAGGTTATGACTGAATTGTTTCCCTGCAAAAAACTTCCAAGGCTGATGAAAATAAACAGTGATCCTTCCTGTGCAGTGATTGGTACAGGAAAACCTGTGTGTGGTTGTAGGGCATTGCAGAAAATCCCAGGGCTTTCTTCTGGAGTGTTTTTCCAGCTGCATTGGTATCATTGATGTATGTTGCAGGTCCTCTATCTGCTTGTGTCTCACCAGGCTCGATTGTTTATCGAGAAGAAAAGAGTTATAGATTCTTCTGCCACTGAGAACCAAGATAGTCTGATTTTGAGCAATGAGATGGCAGACTACTTGTTGCTGTGCTCTGAAATTCTTCATGTAATGTTAAAATTACAAGAATTTTCTGTGCTCTCAGACAGTCTAGATCTTTAGCTTTAAGGCCTTCATTGCTTCCCTCAGACAGTCACAGCTTATCTTCTGTAGAGGAAAAATACAGGTATATTTTAAATGTTGCAATGCTAAGTGTAGAATGTGTTTATTAAAAATTACCAGGAATGATTGGAAGACTTGTAGCTATGAAATCGGAATGGAGTTGAGAAGTGGAGACATTTGCTGTCAGTCATGTTGTGCCATCCCCTGCATGGATTCCTTCTTACATGTAGGTATTTCCTCTGCATTTTTCCACTTTTCTTCCACTGGGAGGTTTTTGAGAGGCTGTAGGAAGTATAGGTTAATCTTTAGTGGGATCCTCATGGAAGGTGAGATGTGGAATCCAGGAATCGTCTCTGACATGGCTGGATGTGTTGGCTGGGAAGACATCAGGAGGTCTCTCCTCTCTGTGCATTAGCTTAGGATGCTCCTATTGCTCAGTTTAACAGGAGCTCAACAGAGATTTTTGATGCTGTTTGACTCCACTCTGTGGCTGCCTTGCGATACAGATAACCAACTTCTGGTTGAATTTGTGGTTATCTCACTGCCTCTGACTTCCTGGATACTTCTTCTTTCTGCCAAATCATGACTTTAGCCTCTTGGGTGCTAAAAACCAAGCAAGAAAAGCGGTGATGGTTGTTCTTTTTTCAGGTTAGATACATACCCTCGTTACCAATCCTTTCCCAATACTGCTTTTCTGTTCTTGCTGTGGTGGAGGAGATTATGGCCAGAACTGCAATGTTGGGGACAGGAAGTGATGTAAGGATCTCCAGCGTCTCTGTGGCAAGAGGAGAGAGCTGGTGGTAGGAACCTCTGTATGTAGGTTCTAAACACACGTGAAAGAAGAGGGGTTGGGAGAAGTGGCTGGTGGAGCAGCAGTAGGGACCAGTGGTCCCATTGCTGAGATTTGTGTTTCCTCAGGCAGCTTTTAACTTGAGTGATGGACATTGATCTGTGTCACTTTGAGTCAGCTAAGAGCTGAGTTGGTGCTGATGCTGTTACTGTGCTTGATGTCTGAGGATATAGTGAGCTTTTAGACAGAAGCACTTACCTGTTCAGGTAGATTTTAGTGGGAAATGTCATGTCTTAGGAAGACTCTGAATGAGTCTTGGCTATCTTAAGTTAAAATTTAGTATTTCAAGCTCCAGAATCTTAGTTGAATCACAGTATTTCATCTTGAAGGCAGCCTGTGGACACAGGACAAACATAAATGCTGGGCTTCAGGCTTCTGCTTCGGTTGTAATGGGTTCTCAGAACAGATAATTAGTTCTGTTTGGCTGCATCTGTGTTTGTTTTCTCAATGTTGCAGCCATGGAAAGTGAGAAAAGTAGGAGGGAGTGCAGAAAGAACAATTAAGGAATGTGTTGTGCTTTGTAGTGTTACAGTGGCATGCAGTACAGACTCAGTTATAGCCACTGCTGCACTGCACATCCTATTAGCTGAGAGTTTGAATAGGGGCAATACTCAAGTGTCCTTTTTATAAAACAGTTATGGCCTGGCAGAGTATTCAGCCAAACAAAGTGGCCTGTGGCCTGCAAAGCAGTTATTTATACTAGCAGAGGTGGCAGCATCTTTGTCCTCCTAGGAGTATTCAAGAAGTCTTGAGAGATAGTCTAGTGGCCATCTCCCTTCTGCTTTGTTTCCTGGGGAAGATACTATTCATGACAGTTGGATCTTCATCCTGAAATTCATACTTTTCCTCAAAGAGCTTCAGAGGACTAGAATGATGTTGGGATTTAGTACTTGGTCCAATTCTCTGCAGTGCACATGGAGCACCCTGACAGATTGATCACACCAGTTTACTCTTTTCGTGGGTTTGAGTTGGAGCAGCACAGAATTAGTTCCCTTTAATGTCTGTAATAATGCATTTACACTGAGGGAGCATAGTCCATCTCTCTTAGGGTTGCCAAAAAGATGCTGCTGAGCCCAGATTACATCACAGTTCGTACAGGACCAAGGCCATGGGGACCTGGTTACTGCGCATATGGTTTCTAGGCTGGCTGGCTCTGCTGGTATGGGACTCTAGAAAACAGTGACGTGTTGTTCCTTGCACTTTCACCCAACTAGGGATCCAGTACAGAACAAGTTCTGATGCAGGAGTTGATGACAAAGAGCAGTGTGAGGCAGAGTCATCTGTGTGATAAACCTGAGTTTTAGAGGAGGGCAGCAACCACAGCCATGTAGAGACAGTGGCACTGGAGCTCAATATAAGAAGGAATCTGGAGGGCTTGACAGGAAAATCTTTCAAACTAGCTATTTAGAACTATGCTGAGTGAACCAGCAACATCTCAGAGTTTATTCCTTCAGAAGTGTTTCAACAAATTTAAATTGACAACAAGAGTTAGTAGGGGCTTGCAGCTGTTTAAGTTTGTTACTATTTGTTACTGATCTCACAGTAACTATTCTAAAACTAGACTTACTAGTCCATGGACTCGTGGCCTAAGGTGCTGCAATAACAAAGAGTCTTGCTCAGTAGGATGCCTCAATGAAGTAGAGCTTTCAGCAGAAGAGGCAGTTCACTGACTGCCAGATACAGTGGGTTGAGTTACAAAACTAAAAAGGGACTATGATGGCAGTGTGACAGAAAGTACCCTCAGCTCTTAATGTTATTTCTTATGCAAAAGGCTTGAATGTCAAGACTTTTGAATGTCTGGACTGTGTCTGTAACTTCTTAAGTTCCAAAATAATCTCGTGGTCAAAAAAGCTTAGCAGCAACTTGGACAGTTTGTGGAAGGGAACCACTGAATTTTTCTAACTGTTGTGTTTAGAAAGAAAGTGGAAATTTTCATCATAAAGTAAGGTAGAACTGAATAAAAGAAGAGAATGGGAGGTGGGCTGATGTGTAGTTCAGTAAATAACAAAAAAATGCAGCAAGGGCAACAGTTGACGTGTGAAGAGGAGGGAAATTATGGAGAGGATAGAGAAGACTGGTAAACTTCATTACAAACTGTGATAAATTCAAATTGGAGAAGCCTTTTTTTGGTTTTTTAGTGAAAGGAAAATGGATAATTCAGGATTACAACCAATTTTGGAATTGACAAATTCCCTTTCAAGTCTAAAAATGTGATTACCACAGTATGTCTTTATTGTCCTAATTATGTTCTGCTGTGATTTGATTAAAAAACCCCAAAACCTTTTTATTTAGCTCATATCAACAATTCAGAAATTTTTGCTTTCAAATTGAAATCTTCCTTTCCTCCCATTGTCCCGAGTCCTGCAAACAAAACATAAACTGTAATTCATTAAGACTTGAAGGTCTTTTGGAGTATTAAGACGTGATGTGCTGGGGGTTTTTACAATTAACAAGTTATTTGCTGTTGCAGAGATACAGACTGCTGAGCACTGCTGCCATCTTCTTGTTTGGTTTTCATCTTTTACAGACATTAAAAATTTGTTATAAGATGTTGGGAAGTGTTTTGTGGTCAACACTGCATGTAGTGTAGACTACAATTTGGAGTGTCTTTTGTATGGCTGCCAGTAGTACTGGGAAACTGCAACTTATACCCCAAAGGTCCTTCCACTTCAGTGTTTGTAGAGTAGAGTAATTACTTCTCATTTGTAACAAAACTGTGGTCGGATGCTGTTCATTTGCCTGATGGATGTAAAGCAGCATCCTTCTTTAAGCTCCACCTGTGGTCCCACCGCGCCTCCCAATTGAAAATCTACCTGTTCCTGTGACTTAATGTGAAGTGTGTATGCACAGTGCACTCAAAGGAGTTGTTCCATAAGCAGCTGAGCTAGTGAACCTCTATTTCTTAAGGATTTGTGCCCTCTTATTCCTCAGCCAATCATTTCCCGGTTTTTTGCTTTATCCTTCTCATCCTTTAGCAGCCCCGCTAATTTGCTTTCATTCTGTCTCTACCCCAAACCCAAAGCAGCTCACTGCTGTAGTATTTTTAATTCCTTCCCTTTTCCCTTAATTACAAGGTGAATCAGACACTGCTTGCTCTGAATGTTTCAAGACTATTTGTGTAGAGGCTAAACAGAAGTGGGCACTGCTAAGTGACATATTCTGCCTCAGTGGAGGTATTGCTTGCATTCTCTAGTTCTTGATTTTCATGAGAGGTGTAGAAATGCAAAGTAAGGCTGGATTGCTTTGTCCGGTTTGATTGGCATTAACTGTAGGACAATGTGTTTGTGTAAGCCTCATTTCCATAAGAAACCAGGGTAAAAATGCTGTAGGAATAAATTAAGAAAACTTGCTTTGAATGCATATTTTTAGACTTGTTAGTCTAATATATATTTAGACATGTAAATTAATGTTAAAATGAAGCAACAGTTTTGAGTGTTTTGAAGCAGCGTGTTTTACAAGACCCCCCAAAATTAGGTTGATAGCTTAGCATGATTAATCATGTATAACAACTGTTTAATTTCAACCTACAAAAAAAAAAGCATGTGCATTTCACTTAAATGTCCTTTTTACCTTCCACTTTTATGTCAATATAACTTACAGAGTATGGTTAGACTTGGTTTTCTGCTTAGTAGCTAGTCGGGTGGAAATAGTGGAATCTGGCCAAATCATTAAAAACGATTTGCATTTTGAGGGAGGTTTTTGTTTGGTTTTGGGGGTGCTTTTTTATTTGTTTTTGTTAAATTGGTTTTTTTAAGGTCTTGCTAAAAACACTAATTTTGAGAAATTTTCATCTTTGGAATGAGGAAAAAAATGTTCTGGATACAGTGGACTGTTAACTATACCAACTGCTACTTTTCTTAAATAGTATTTTTGTTGTTATTGGGGCAGCAGATGAAATAATGGAACAGGAAAAGTCCTTTTCATAATAGATAAAGTTTTTGCGATCAGTATTTTTTTTTTCACGTGATTAGTGAAAGGAAGACAGTATTTGACAGACGAAAACAGGGCCTAGGCTTTAGGCTGCTGTTTTGTTGAATTTTTTTTGGTCTTTGTCAAAAACTGCTGATTTGTTTTGAAATGTAATGATGGAGATGCATTTTTGAAATGGCTTTATCTCAGTGGCAGTGTTTCAAAGTACTTTTTGTTTTCAGTTTAAATGTATACTGTCAATAAAAGCACATCAAATATGGGAAGAGAAGACAATGGAAAAAGCAACTCACATTTATCAAATGAAATTTAAACTTTGCTCTTCATCACCTGGGTTCTTTTTTTATCATTTGCTTCCAGTTTTTTTACATGGGTATATATATGTATATATATATATATAAATTTTTTTTTTCAAGTTTTAGTGATGTAAAATGACTTTCAGAAGCTGGAGACATCTATGTTTGGATTTCTCTATGAAGCAGTCAGTATCTGTGCAAAAGTTACGCTTTCTCAAAAGGGAGGGATCAGCGGGGAAAAGCCCATGTGGTTATTTAGGAATGACAGAGTTGAAATCAACATGGACAAATAACTATACAGATCTTTTTCCTTTATTTCAGGAACTGAAAATTCCTCTTTAAAAGGTGCGGTGCTGTGGAAACTGTTACTGCCCATAGAAAAATGGACATGTTGCAGATACTTCGTAAAACGTCAGAGCGCTTGGAGTGTGACTACTGCAGCTTCAGAGGAAGTGACTATGAAAACATACAAATTCATATGGGTACTGTTCACCCAGAGTATTGTGATGAAATGGATGCTGCTGGTTTGGGTAAACTTATATTTTATCAAAAAAGTGCGAAACTCTTTCACTGCCATAAATGTTTCTTTACCAGCAAGATGTATTGCAACGTATATTATCACATCAAAGCACAGCATGCAGCACCTGAGAAGTGGAACGAAGAGCAGGAAGAGCAACAGGTAGAAGGAGATTCTGATTCATCCAAAAAAAGTGTCACGTTGGAGCCACAGAAACCTACCCTTTCCCCTGAGTCACGCAAACCTGCCCTTTCTCCTGAACTCCCCAAATCTGAACCTGTTGTTTCCCCCAAGCTTCAGAAATCTTTTGTGTCTCCAGAGGCCCAGAAGTCTGCTCAGGTTACTTCCTCAGAGCCAGAGAAGTCAGTCCAGACTGTGTCCCCAGATCCAGAAAAGTCAGCACAGGCCACATCTCCTGATCCAGAGAAGTTAGCCTCAGCTGTGTCTCCCGACCCACAGAAGCCATCCCCTGCTGTGTCTCCCGACCCACAGAAGCCATCCCCTGCTGTGTCCCCAGACCCACAGAAGCCAGCCCCAGCTGTGTCTCCAGAGCCCCGTCGGCATTCCCCAGCTGTGTCTCCAGAGCCACGGCGGCACTCCCCAGCAACGTCTCCAGAGCCCCGGCGGCACTCCCCTGCCGTATCACCAGAGCCCCGGCGCCATTCTCCCGCTGTGTCTCCAGAGCCTCGCAGATACTCCCCAGCGGTGTCACCAGAGCCAAAGAAACCTCCTCCAGCAGTGTCCCCTGAACCACGGAGATATGCCCCAGCTGGGTCTCCGGAGCCACGGCGGCATCCCTCTCAGATGCGTAGGCCCGCTTCTGCTTCTTCTCCTGAATCCCGGAGGCCTGCTTCTGCAGTCTCACCAGAGTCATGGAGACCTGGTCCAACTGTTTCCCCTGAGCCCTGGAGGTCTTCACCTCACGAGGTGCAGAAGTCTCCCACAGTTTCTCCCTGGGCTTCAAAGCCTGCCACGTCACTGTCCGTAGAATCCCGGAGGTCGGCCCCTGAGTCCCGAAGGCCTGGTTCGGTTGTGTTGCCAGAACCTAGGAGGCTTGTTTCCGATTCGTGTAAGCCCTTTTCTGAATCCCAGAAGTCTACTCTTGTTTCTTCTGAGCCCTGGAAACCCATCTCATCTGTTTACCCTGAAGGCTGGAAACCTGTTCTGTCCCCAGACACATGGAAGCATTCTCCCCCTGTTTCTCCCGAGCTTCGAAAATCTAGTCACACTGTTTCCTCTGACTCTTGGAAGCCTTCTTTCTTTCCTGAGGTCCGTAAGCCTGGTGTTTCAGTATCTCCTGAATCTTGGAAACTCTCTGAGTCACGGAAATCTATGTATTTTTCTGAAACTCAGAAATCCACCTCTGCTGCTTCATCCGAGATTCAGAAACGGGCTCATTTTCCTGAACCTCGGAAAAGAGTGCTGTTCCCAGAGACTCGTAAATCTAATCCTACTGCTTCTGCTGATGTGCAGAAACGTGCTGTCTTTTCTGAGCCCCAGAATCAGACATCTCCTTCTGCTGTTTCTACTGAAGGTCAAAAACAAGCCCTGTGTTCTGAAGCCCAGAAATCTGCTCTTGTTTCTTCTGAAGTCCAGAAGCATGCCCTATTTTCTGAAGCCCAAAAACTCACTTCCATTTCCTCTGAAGTTCAGGAGTCTACTTCCTTTCTAGAGTCTCAGAAATCCACATCTCCTGATGTTCAGAAACATGGCCTCTTTACTGAGTCCCAGAAACCTACTCCTGTTTCTCCTGAGACACTCAAGCAAGCTGTTTTCACAGACTGCCAGAAATCTGCTGTTTCCCCTGATGTTCAAAAACATGCTGTATTTTCTGAGATGCAGAAGCCTGCTGCTGCTCTATCCTCTGATGTCCAGAGACTTGCTGAAACTACTGTACCTTCTGAAATCCAGAAGAACATCCTGTTTTCCGAGCCTCACAAGTCTGCTTTGGGTTTTTTCTCTGAGCCCCAAACACCTAGTGAGTCTGGTGAGAGTGACTTTCTGTCTCACAGTTTAGATGATCAGAAACCACTGGATGATTTATTCTCACAGGATGAACAATCAATATTAGCCAAAGAATCACCTGAACACATGTTATATTCATGCCCAAAAAAGAAGCCCAGGAAGGAAAACCAGGAGAACTCAGATTCTGAACTAAATAGCAGTGAGTGTGGAAAAACAGAGGTGGACTCAATGGAGATAAAGGAACAAGAATCCAACAGTGACCAAGAGCAGTATGATATGGAGTCATCTGATTACAGCAAAGAGAGCAAAATGGATGCAACTACTCCCACGCAGCCACAGTGTGTGCTTCAGTTTACTGAAGAGAAAGAGGCTTTCATCTCCGAGGAAGAAATAGCAAAATACATGAAGCGTGGCAAGGGAAAGTATTACTGCAAAATTTGTTGCTGTCGTGCAATGAAAAAAGGTGCTGTCTTGCACCATTTAGTTAACAAGCATAATGTTCAAAGCCCATACAAATGTAAAATCTGTGGCAAAGCTTTTCTCTTGGAATCTCTTCTCAAAAATCATGTTGCTGCTCATGGTCAAAGTTTGTTGAAGTGTCCCCGTTGTAATTTTGAATCAAATTTTCCCCGAGGCTTTAAGAAACATTTAACCCATTGCCAAAGCCGTCATAGTGATGATACACCTAAAAAACACTTGGACAGCCTTGAACCACTTGAAGAACAAATTTAATCTGGTTTTTTTTTTCTTGTGCTAGAAAAGCTGAATTCACAAAGTGTTCAAAAGTGTTACTGTATGTTAACCAAGTAGTTTAGCTGATCTGACAAGTCAGAAGATGCATGGTTTATTGTACTATGTTTAACTTGTCTTATAGCTGTATTACTGAAAAGATTTACTTTTGAAAGTAATTTTAAATGCGTGTTCATGTCTTTGTATTACCCATCAGTAGAGTCATATTTTATTTTTCAGATGTACTATGTTTTTGAAACCAAAATGGATACAAATTAGTTTTGTAAAGATTTGTAAAACATATAGGCAATTAAGGACTGAAGTGGCAAGCAATCCGTATTTTCCTGTGAAGACAGCTTCTTTTTTCACATTTGTTAAACGTTGTATTTTTAAAAATGTTTTTATCAAGTTCTCAAATCAAAATTCTCACTAAATTGAATGTGAATGAGCCAGAATATGAGAAACTACCAATATTCCTGGGGTAATTCTGCCCTGAGGTTGTAACTGAGTGTATAGACATTTGCTGGAAATTTACTGCACTCAGTTCTCTGACTTGTCTCAGATTTAGAAGCATCAAGGTACTTATTTTGTGATTCTGTATTTTGGCCATGTTTTAATCATGTACTAATATACATTAAATTGATAGATTAACGTCAGACTATGTATAGCTCAACAATTTCTCTTGATGATTCAGATGTTTGTAATGTCAGACAACCCCTAAATTTCCTGTATTTGGTGAGATGTTATGCTTTAATGTTTTAACAATAAAAAGAAACCCAACCTAGTATTGACCATATTTTTTTTTTGTTCAAATCAAGAACAAAACCTTTCCTGTTCAACATATTAAGTATCTTTGACAACAGGAGATACAAAATTACCCAGAAGGTCTGCTTTGAATGCTTCACCTTCCCAGTCATCAGCCTCAGTCATCACCAAGAAAGGTTAGTCTAAATTTCCTGTCTCTTTCAGAACATGTCAGATGTAAGTGAAGGAAAACAAAGAAAACAAGAATTAATGCAGTGTTATTTAGGATGCTGGCCTTTGTGTGATTTGTGTATTATTTGTTAAAAACACATAAGTACTTCACAATTCAGAAGGATTATAGATTTTAAGTGGAGGCAGCACAAGAAAGGAGGAATTCCTCTCCAGCTGAATTACGTGTAGATGAGCTGTTTTAAATATGGGTTTAGGATATGAAGGTGTTAGTGTTAAATTGATAATAATAAAAAAGTCTCCAAGTGTAAGCTCCAACCAAAGAGCTTCAGATTGGTTTGATTGAAGCCTATAGTTTTATCTCTGTTGTCTTTCAAGAGGATTTCTGAAAGGAAGGGCAGAGGTATTTAAAGCTCTACACTCAGGTGACTTCTTGGTGCTGTTTATTAAGTGAAGGAGTTAACTTCCTACCATGTCTATGTGAATAATTCAAGTGCATTCTGTGACTTACTGTGTATGTCCTATGGCTGCAGTTCAGTGTAGAAAGAATTGAATTAACTAAAAACCAATAAAAGTGACTCATCCAGGAGAGCACAGAATCATACAGTCATTCTTTACTTCCCAAGTGTTAGAAAATATTATTTCTTGCAATGGCAAATAATATATATTAATGAAAGTTAGCATAGTGAAATAATTTTCTGTCTTTGCAGCATGTCTTCAATATATACTTCGGTATAATACAATACTCAACTTTCAGATTCTCTAACTTTTTTTAAGGCTGTTACATTAATAGATCATACATATGATTGAGAAAATGCTTCTGTATGAACTTTTAGGCAATTCCTTTTATACAATCCATATCCTTGGAGAGGACACTCTTCTGTGTACTCTTCAAAAGACGCTGGTTTCAGTCCTTTTCGTGAAGAGTGCTCGAGGAAAAGGACAAAATGGAAACAATCAAGAAACACCAGAGGATCTTGTTATAGAAGGATGTTAGCTGTGGCCATATGTGCAATACAAACTTACCTTCATCTTTTTATGGCAAAAAGTGGTTAGTTGTATGGAATGCCCAGTCATGTTTTTAAAGTGCATTTTCACCAGCATTCATTCAATCAAAATAAAAGTAGTCTTCTGTAGAGAACTTGGAGGTGAAAAGGCTGTTTTTGTTGCACGTTACAACTTCATTTCATTTGATATTTGGGGAGAGATTCTTGCAAGAATTACTAGTTTCAGTAATATTTTATCTTCAGTATAGGTAAGAGTATCTAAGTAGCTGTCCTGGTATATTGGTATGTTGTGTATCTCTAGATCAGAAATCATATGGAATGTAACCATTAGAATATGAACACATACAGTGTTAATGGTAGTGATTGGTCTTACTTCAGTGAATAAATTAATTGTGTAAAAGAAACCCTGAAGGCCATTTAGAATTCAGTGTTTTAAAATAAGAATTGTGTGCTTGGTAATTGTCTATTCTGAGAAAGAGTCTATAAAAGAAGTATTAAATTTTAGTTTATTTAGTAGAAGTAAAGTCAAAGGAATTCTTGCTAATTTGTATTGTCTGACATACTTGACCAGGTATTTCTTCTGAGCTGTACAATCAAAAGAGTGGGTATTTTTTCCTTTCTTTCTTTTCTTCTGCCCCCAAGAAATGTTAGCATCTCCACTTCAAAAAGAACTGATCATGTCATTTCATGATCAGCTCAGGGCAATATAGCTGCAGCTTCTCTGGGTGGTCCTGTCCTTTCCCTTCCCTGGCAGCATGTTCTGACCGTTTTTCCTCTGCCCACTTGGCTCTCATACAGCCCTGGGGTGACACAAATCAGGTTACAGATTCTACTGGAAACTTGCTCATTTTTCCTTGTGTTGTGGAGTTAGTCTGTCACTCTGACTTGCCATGCAGCTGCAAGTGCTGATGCAATGGAAATACGTGTGAAGGGGACACTTCTGAAGGTAGAGGGCCAAGGGCAGAAGGGACAGTGAGTTCAGATGGGCTTATGGTAACTCTGAAACTGCACCCTCAATCACAGACATGCTGGCTAAGTTGCTCATCTGTCATGTCCTGACAACTCAGTTGCATTATTTCCTCACATCTGCCTCTTATCTGTCAGTTGTCTGCTGGGTTGGTCTTTTCTTTCACTGCCTCTCTACCTATTTAGTTTGTCTTACTGAATGCTCAGGCAAGATTTTTCTTAAACATCACAAAAGAGTGCCAAACCACAAGTGCTAACCCCCAACAAAATGGATAAACCGTGTTTGTGTGCTTAGTGTTTCATTAGCTGAGCTTAGCCTTGGTGTTGCAGTTGGGACCTGCTGTTCTGTTGAAGCTGCAGGGTAGCCCTCATTGTACCTAGACACTTCATGACTGCAACAGAGGTTTGTACAGGTATTAAAACCAGATGTTCTCATTCCCTGTCTCAAATGCTTATACTAATATTGACTCTTCAAAGTGTACAACCTTTTGAAACCCAAAACCTCAAACTCCAAAGTTTAAGTGAAACTCAGGGGAAAAGCAGGCCTTTATTCCCAGAGGCTTCCTGCAGTGCTGCAAGAGAAAAAATTAAAAGCAGTTGTTTTTCTCTTTGTAGACTCAGCATTTAGTTTTATTCCTTATTCTTCCTCCATGCACAGCCTTAGAACTTGAGACATATTGAGGAAAAACAACTCCTTTTAAGTAGCTCCCAAACCTCCTGCACTTTAAAAGTAAAAAGAAAAAAGAAATCCTTTAAATCTAATGGGGAAAATGAAATGCTTGCATTAAGAAAAAGGTACCTAACATAGGTACGCATCATCCTGACTTTGCAGGAGACTAAAAGTTTTATCAGTCATACCATCCATGCTATGTTCTTGTAGTTAGGAGTAGTCAAATGTTCACAGACACAAGAGGGTGAAGTTTCTGGCAGCTTCTCACAGAAGGACCACTCCCAAAGCCTGGCCATGCAAAGCCAATACTTACTGCTGCATTAGTGGAAAAAACCTGAGCAAAGAAAATGTGGGGTGGGTGGATTGGTGACTGCAGACACACAGAAGTCTGAGGTACCCAGTGCCACCTTCGTCGTCTCCTCACCACCAAGGTCTCCCAGGCCTCTCTGTTTAGTCAAAGGGTGGAAGTAGTGGAAGAGCTGCCATCAGAGAGGGCTGAGTCAGAAGTGACTTGTGAGAACTCAACTCATACACATCTGTGGGACCCCAGGGGTGGTGTCCAGGATGCTGTGAGAATTGGCTGACATCCAGGGCTGTTGTGTATCATCTTTGACGGAGTTTGGGAAAAGTTCCCTGTCACTGGAGAAGAACAGATGCTGCACCTATGTTCAAAAAAGGTCAGAAGGATGGTCCAGATTTCCCTGCTGGCAAATACCTAATTTCTATAGTTCTGATAAAAAATTATAAAAACATATTGAAGGTGAATACTTAGATTATCACTGGCATTTTATAAATGTTAATACTTATGCTGACTCTAAGAACAGAATCTTTTTGAAAATTATAGGAAAGCAGCGGGATGTGCATGAAGAAATCCTAAAGCTACTTCTGTTCTCCCTCGTTCTGCAGTTTCCAAACGTAACATTATAAAGACTCAGTAATGTGGTTGCTACAGACCTGAATTGGCTCAGTGTTACCCTGTGCTGCTTTATTTTGGAGAAGAGGAGAGCTAGTAATGATCGAATGAAGAGTTTAAATAAAATCAACTCTGCAGTTGAAATGATGTCTCAGCATGTCATTAACACATATTGATACTGCAACCTCACAGATGGGACAGAAGCTTTTTACATGAAGACCATATGTGCACTAAGGAGATAATGTAATGACCTTTCTGCTGTGGCTTTGGCTTAAGGGGTTACTGCCCAGCTCCTTTTGTGTGTGCTCTGTTCCTTGGCCCCTTTTGGTTGAACTGTTCACTCGTGTGATTTCTAAAGCAGAAACTAGTCGCTTAAAATGTCTTGACTATAAATATTTTTTTTCAAAACCGGAATGATTTCTAACTGACTACATTTATGGTTAATGAAACATCCCACTATGGTGCAAATGGGGTGTTAATATCCAAAAGGGGCAAAAAAAGTCATGTGGGGATGAATGGTAGGTAGTAATTACATATTTCTTAGCAAAAGAGCATGCACATAGTAGGAAGAATTTCTTCACCAAAAGGAAAGTCAAGCCAGACAGGCTAGAGCAGGCAGCTCAGGGAGTCACCATCCTGGAGGTATCATTTGAAAGACACGTAGATGTGGCACCTGGGGGCATGGTTTAGTGGTGGACCTTGCAGTGCTATATTCATAGCTGGACTTGATGAACTTAGAGACCTTTCCAAGCTAAACAGTTGTATGATTCTGTGATTCTATGTGTAGCCTATGTGGGCCAAAATATTCCTGTCTGAATGAGTCCTTCACTACATGTCACGTCAGGTTCCTTCCAAGACCCTGCCACTGAGCAATCTGGGACTTGTATCAGCTTAGCCACAGATCTCCCTGTTAAATGAAATGTTTTCTACCTCACTGTGAAGCAAATCAATGTGTATTAGAATGTTAAATGGTTTTCTAAAAGTATTTTGCTGCATAAATGAATTATTTATGTGGGAATTGCACCCAATGAACTATGAAATACTGTTTTCCTTTAGTTTTCAGATGCTGTTCTGCTCTGTACCCAACCTATTGTCCATTAAGACTCTTCCTCTGTACTCTGAAACAAGTGTCTTTGTTTCAGAGTCAGCATTAAAAATAGGTGACAGTATGGAATATTACCTTCTCCTAGAAAAATAATTGCTGTGGCTAAAGGCAAGTTGGAGTTGACACAGACAAACCCTTAAACAAACTCAGTGTTCCTGGTGCACATGTGAGAGAAATGCACATTGGACAGAAAGGAGTATGTGTGTGCAAATACAGCGTGGCTTTTGCTAGTATGAACACTTGTTCACATTTAAGAGATTGTTTTGCTACAGCTTTCTCTCATATCTGACTTCCTGAAGATCTTGCAACTAAAACAATTTTCAGAACTGGAAACCGAACAGACTTTGCCCCCTTTGGACTGTGCTGATCTCCAGTGTGTGCACAGTGACTATAGGAGTGCGAAGTGTCAGAAAATATTGTGTGGAAATTCTCACTGATGGGTTGCAAGATTTGGTGTACATTTTAATCTACACAAGAAGAATTGTGGCTTCTCATTGAATTGTAATATACAGACTTCTGTAATTAATGTTTAACTAGTTCAGTATGGGTGCTATCACATTTTAAATGATCCTATGCTCTGACATTGCTGTTTGTGCATCCCTTTGCTAGATCATGATTATAAGGTTCTTTTAATTTTCTATGGGATCAGCAACACATTTCCTGGTTACGCAGTACCTCTGTTGTAGCTGCAAAGAAATCTGCGTGAGGATTGACTGTATCAGCCATTTTTTATTTTTTATCTCTTGCCCAGAAAAGCTGTGGATGCCCCATCCCTGGCAGTGTTCAAGGCCAGCTGGATGGGGCTTTGAGCAACCCAGTCTAGTGCAAGCTGTCCGTGCCCACGGCAGAAGAGTTGGAACTACAGGATTTTTAAGGTCCCCTCCAACCCAAACCATTCAGTGATTGTACGATTCTGTGCTACATCAAGAGCACAGTTGTTTTATTGCTCGCTGCCTCCCGGAGCCCAGTTTTGGTAAAGTTGTCATTAGAGGGAGCTACAGAGCAATTTATGAGCAGATCAGCTTTAAACATGTTAAATACACACACACAATAATAATAATACTCCAACGACTGATTCAGAAATGGCTCTGGGCTTTTGTCCTTGCTCTGGTGAATTAATTTTGGCCCTCATCTATGACTGATTTCCTTGCTACTGTATCCCGAGTCTTTTGTTTTAAAGCACTTGTTTGTTTTCTTTGACACCCCTCCCTGCTGGGCAGTATTCCCATTCCCTTAGCACATACATTATTTACAAAGGTGCTCAGAACATTTATGTAATCACCAAAAAATTACCTCTCTTTTGTTCTTTAGGCCACTACTCGTCTCATCCTGGTAAGAAAAAGCTCTAAAGGAGTTTCAGAGGAGGTCTGCCCTTCCCGTGGAGGCATTGGAGTGCTGGGCTGTACTCGAGGCCCCCTGGTGCCAGCCTGCTGTGCCGAGGACCCGTGCTGGACGTAAGCTCTGTAACTGCAAAGAGGATTTCGGTGCAGTCCACGGCAGCTGGTGCACATAGGAGAGATACAGCCTGTGACTGACAAGGGGATTTAAAAATCTCAGACCTGTTGACTGCCAGAAGCTGAGAGGATGAAGCAGGGCCACGAGCACTCCCCTCAAGTCCTGCGCACAGCAGTTGCAGCTGGCTCCCACTGCTTTTGTGGAAGACTCCAGCACAGTTTCTCACCCAGAGCTTACACTGAGAAGGACACAGAGAAATCATGCAGTGATTCACAGTCACACAGAAATTCACTGGAGGGAACTAGTGAGATGGAAAATAGAAGAAATGTGGGAAACCACATTTAGATCCAGGTTAAATTCCCCCAGGTTTGAGCAGAGAGGGGACAGTGTCCAAGTAAGAAATCTGAAAATATGAATCCAAGTTTAGCAGGTGCTGTCATAGGAAATCTCCCTGCAAGGCAGTGATAGCACTGGCTGGGTTTAGTATGTTTCCACTTCCAGCACTGAAAGCACGTAGTTATTGATACACAGCAAGACAGTGACTGTCTTGCTGTCACCATCTTGGAGACATATTTATTTATTTTTTTATATCTTATCTAATATTAAATTAGATATAAGGGAGAAGTTCTTTACTGTGAGAGTGGTGAGGCACTGGAACAGGTTGCCCAGAAAAGTTGTGAATGCCCCATCCCTGGATTTGTTCAAGGCCAGGTTGGATGGATCTTTGAGCAGCTTGGTCTAGTGGAAGGTGTCCATGGCAGGGGGGTTGGCACAAGATCGTCTTTGAGGTCCCTTCCAACCCAGACCATTCTATGATTCTGTTAGGTCTGTGCTCTGAGACATTGCCTTCAGATGCAGCCTGCCCATCTGCAGTTGTATTTCCCCTTGAAATCCTAGGGAATTTTACCTGAGTGAGGCTGTGCACAACTTGACTTGCAGAGACAAAAGCCGTTTGCAGATACAAAATACAAACAAGCCCTCAAACGTCTGTCCTTCATCATTCTGCATTGACTTGCTGTGGTCTGGGCCGTCTCCAGCATTTTTTCTCTCTGCTCTCATTACTCCAGGCAAAAATGAAACTGAATAAGCCAAATAATGAACTTGGCCTTGGCATGGTCATAATGCTGTTGAAAATGGGGGAAAAATACAAACATACTGCCTTGGCCATGGGAATCTTCCTGCTTCATTTACAGTAAAAAAAATCAGAAATCCTTAATTACCTCAATTTCATAGTCAATTTCAGACTTCTCTGGCACACATCAACTCTTAGGTTAGGTGGTGTAAAAAATATCAGAGACAAAAAAGAAGACTTTCATAATTTGATCTTCCCATCCTGTCACTGAGAAATTTTTTAAAATTTAACTTCTTACTAAAAAACCCAGGTAAAATTATAGGGATGTTTTAATTGTATTAAAATGATCACCAGGGATGGTCACATCTCTTGAAAGCAAAGGCTTCTTTATGAGAAATGGTCTCCCGCTGCAAGATGGACTGACAAAATAAGATAAATGGTCTTCGGTAGGATTGCTGGCATAACCTTCACTGTGGTTTTGAAGCAGCAAGGAAAGATCCAAATACCTACATGTTTACAACAGAGTCAGAGCAATTTATCTAAACTGGTTTGTGTCGGCACATTTATGTGTGAATAGCTGAAGATTCCAGTTTTGCTGATAAATAACAGAAAAATAACCCACCGCCCCTGGCTTGTGCAGCATAGTTCACATTGCTTTGCAGCAGCTGCAGGATGGGTTTTTTACATTTTGTGTAAACAAAAAGATATGATCCCAGCACAGGGCAGGGCTCCTGCCAGGCTCTGGTGCAGCAGCCCCACGAACACCCAGCCAAGAGAAAGCAGGCACTGGAGCCTTTGATGGCTGTTGGCCTGGGCTGTGTTCTGTCCAGATTTCTTAAAACTGGCTATTTTGTTGTTTGGCTACAAACTCATTGCTGATTAGATGGAAGTGGGTTTGTTTAATTAAAAAAAGAAAAAAAGGCCGACTAATTGAGTTAAAACTATGTGGTTTATGGCAGAAAATGCCAAAGTTAATTACAGTTACCATCTGTTTCATCAAAACTCTTATTTGCTTTGGATACCTCTATTTTCAGGTCAGGGCTGGTTTTAATATCTTTCTCAAATTTATTCCAGTGACGAGGTTCTTTAAAATTAAATTACCTTATTCTCCATAACCCTGAGCAGAGTGGTGATGTCTGCAGTGACCTTATGGTGCTATTTCTTGTAAAGAAAATATTGCTGTGGCTTTAATCACTGCAAGCTTAGCTCTGCAAGCAGAGAGCTTGCATGGCTTTTCCCAGGGATTTATTAAAGGAGATCTGTGTGTTTCTGTAGGGGGCATATTGCAAACATTAATGGCATTCTTTTCCCCGGTATCTCCTTTCCACTACCTGGCCATGAATTAATTCCTGCTGTATCAATTCTAAAAAAACCCGTGAAGAATTCACCTCTCCCCATGGTACTTCTGCACACGCCTCGTTGCTAAGAACTGTATCACAATATATGAGTCAGCTGCCTTGAGCCTTGCAGCACACTTGTGTGACAGAGTCTGGAGGAGCTGAGTGACTGGACATAGCATGAGCTTCTTCTACCCCATGAACTCGATTGCAACATGAGGCCATTTATCACAGGCTCCTGCTGTACTGCTGGGCTGCCTGCATTCCCTAGGGGATGCTAGCATATACACTACTCCTTGACTGGTTTCCAGGAGGCTTGTGAGGTATTTGAAATCAATGTTAGGTATTCCTATCAGTAAATAGAAGAGGCCAGACTATTGCTTAGGTGATAGAAGCAAGGAGGCTGTGAAGTTGGCATCAGAAAAATGGCAAAATACAATAACTTATTTTAACTGCACATCTGTCTTGTATACACATTCTCCAAAACATTCTTTTCTCTGGCAAAGGCGTCACTGACCAAATATTTTGTCATTTCCAAGGCTCAAAGGAACACATGAACTCATGTGTACTAAATCCTATGAATTCAAGGAAAATTCAATGGAGATTTGATCTGCTTCTGGAAGGAAAAATTCTTTACCCTGCTTCCTTCAAAGAGAAACAAAAACATCCTTTATTATTCTTAGTGAGAGGACTATGCTGCTGCTACCACTCTACATAGAGAAATGACAACTCCTTGAAAATCTTACTGCTCTTATGTCTTAAATAAATACTAACCTAATGGAAGTGATAGAGAATTAGGCAATAAGATTAGAAAGAGAGATTGTTCCTGAATCAGTCCATTAGGATTAACCAGGCTTTGTTCCATGGCAACTTAGCTAAGAATAATCATGACTGCAAATAGTGCTGTTCCAGTTTCTTGGGTGGAGCGCAGAGTAAAATTGCCAATCTCCAAATGCAGTCGTTAATGTGTTTGGTTGTTCTTAAATGTCACTGTGGCTGTGCTTCAGCAATTCAGTTAGAATTGGTTTTGCCATCACATGTGAAGTATAAGGAATTCAAACCCCTGCAGGTGAGCTGAGTTCATAAGGTCCTTGTATTTTCAGATTATTTCTGGTGGGACACAGTTTCTGGCATTAATGGTTGAGACTGACAGCATTGGCTCTGCCACATGAATCACTGGTTGTACACAAGGTATGAAAGGAGTATGTGAGAGATGTGGGCTGGGGCAGTCAGGCTGGCACATTACTGGGTCCTGATGATAGACCAGTTCTCAAGAATGTGGATCTCAGGTGGAGGAGAAATTAAAAACATCCCTGTTCATTCATGCTGCAGGATACACATAGCCAAGCCCTGCTGTGGGAGCAACTGAGCTGAACCCAAGGAAAGAGAGTGTCACCAGTGAGCAGTTTGATTACATTGATCCTGTCCAGCAAGAATCTTGAGAATCTTTTAAGAATTGTAATTCTTGCATTTCTTTATATTACTTGTTTTTATTATTCGACTGTATACTCCTCCACCTCACATTGCAACATATTTTTATTTTAAATGCGTCTACCTGTCTCATTTCTGCATGGAAACTATGGTGCTTTCTTAATACACCAATCTAAATTGGCATGAATCATTTCTACATATTTGATTACGGTGTCATAATTATTTAAACAAAGATGATGAGAGTGAATTTAATCACTTCACTGCAGGCAACACCAAACTTACTCAGGGCTCAGGTAGCATTTATTTGTGTACTCAAAACCAGTGCAAAATACTCTGGTAGGAAAAAACCCACCATATTTATTGGCGTATAGTTTAATGTGTGTTTCCAAACAGTCACTTATTTCTCCTAAAACCAGCCAAGGCCCTAGAAGAAGGTATGTGCAGGGACATCCCTGCTTCACAAGTGCCTATCTTGAAAGGCACTCACTGAGGTAAATCTGTGCCTTTGGGGCACTCTCCAGCCTCTGCTCCCCACAACCATTACCAGGTCTGTTTATCCAACAGTCTCAGCTCTTCTGGGCACCTCGCAGCCTCTGTCTCCGGTGAGTCTGGCTGATGCCAAGAGCAGATGACATCTTGTTTAGCTTCACTTGTCTGGCCTGAGTCTGCTGCCCAGGTTCCTCTACCAGCTGGTGGCATGTGGTAGGTGCCACCAGGGAATGGCTGAGGGGCTCTTGTGGCAGCCTTGGGGTTGAAGGAGCTGCCTCCTACCACAGACTCTACTTCTCCTCCCCCAGCTGCAGACAGGACACAGGCATCCGGCTAAGATCCAACCCAAATGTGTAAGAAAGGAAGGGAGATGTTTGCCAGACAAGTGATCCAAACACAATTCCACAGAAATAAACCACCATTTATTCATCTGGAGGGAGGTGAAGAGCAGAAGAGGGAATGAAGAGAGTGAAGCCCATGCATACATTTCCCCATTAACTGTAGATTTTGGTTTGGCTGCACTCTTTCTTGAGTTCAAAGTCACCCATTATTATGGGTGTTTCACCCAGGTGGTGTTGACAGTTCCCCCTACACACANCCACCCCTACCCTGCACTTGGCTTCTTTGGAAGAGCAGCACCTTTCAACTTTTGGTCTCCTCTTTTGTCCTAGTTCCAGATCTGGGTTCTCACCAGCCATTCCCCAGCTCACTGCTGTTTTGCAATGGGCTTGTGGTGTTGGCTGAACACCACCTTGCCTTGCCATCATTGCTTTTCCCAATTTTTTTCCCCTCCAATTAACTGCTTCTGATTTAATTCCTTACAACCAAGTGAATAATGGCAAACTCATAAAAATTACAGCATCTTCACAATATAATATTCATCCCAGTCACATTAACCACATGGTGCTCAAACCCTTCATCATTGGAGGTAATTCTGGAGTCTGCTTTTAAAATAGACACAGAAAATGAACATATGATTTGTGCTTGTGGTGGTGTACACCCCTGTGTGCCTTTGGTAGGAAACACCTGCAGATCTTGTGGAGACATGACAGATGGACTTTCTGGGGTATGTAATTTGGAAACTCATATGCAAGCTTGCAGAAAGCCCATCCCAAGCTTGCAGAAAGCCCATCCCACTGATGGCAGTCTTCCCACTATAGGAGATTATCCATGCAATGCATTGGGCACAGTCATAGTTTATAACAAAGGGCCCATCCCATCTGAGCTGTTTCATGGGCAGTGTGGCTTGCTGAGAGTGGTGCACGTGAGGTCACAATACTGAAGCTCGTATCTGCCATCCAATTTTCTTGAAGCCTCGTTATGTGCCATACTTTTGCCATGAGAAAGAGTACACATTGCTTACCAGCTGTGTTTTGATTCCACTTGCTGCCCCTGCTTTATGTCCTCAGGTATGTACACCTCTTAAGTTGTCTGCTAAATCACTCAGCTGAGGCTGAAATATTCTTCAAAATACTGAGTTAGGAAATATTTATGCAGGAACAACAAACAAGAAAACGTGGCCTCTGTGTTGTCCTTTGGCTTGGAGCTAAAATTAAGTTTGTCAGCAGGGGAGGGGAGCAGATGCTCTGCAGGCCAGTGCTGGTGCACAGGCTCCAGGGCCAGCTGAAGCCATGAGGAGAGGGCTGTACCTCCAACACACAGCCCTGGGCAGCTCACACTCACAGCAGTGGGTAAAGCTGCAGTGTGTGTGACAAAGTACCCTCCGTGCCCTCCATCTGCCCTGAGCAGGAGGTAGGACAGTCCTTGTGCCACTTACCAAGTGCAGTTTTTGATCTTCAATTCCATTTAAAAAGAGAAAAATTTAGAGAGCAATAACACACACTCCCCTTCCCTAAATTACAAGAATTTACACAATGCTTCATGGGTTTTTTGCCAAGTTCATAAAGAACACCTTTTTAATGCTTTGCAGGAAATTGCTGATACATTTTCCAGAAATAATTTAATCTGTATATGTTGTTGTTTGATATCCTGTGAATGTTTGGCTAAATTCTAATCAAACAGCCAGAGCACCCCACCATGGGAATTCTATCAAAATCCTCCCGAGGAAAATAATATTCATCCCAAGGGATGTGTCATAGGTCAAACAAAAGCTGTCATACCTCCTCCATATTTTGAAAGCACCCACCCTCTTAACTTTTATTTACAACCAATATAAAAAAGCTTTTTGTCAGCAATTTGTCTTTTTATTTATATGCTGGTATGCTTACTAATTATTACAATTCCACACAGTGCTAATCTTGCCATAATCGTATGTCTAGTATGACAACTTTCATCTGCTGACTAAACAAGCACAGTCTTGCCTTTTCTCAGCATGGCCATGAGTCAAAACCAAGTCACTGGGAATTGAGGATCTTAGGGCTCGCCTGTACACGGTTTTTGCATGGTGCAATTAGACAAGTTCAAAGCAATGCATCCCCCAAGCATGGGTGAAACTGCATTCCTGTTAAAGTCAGCACAGCTTACCTGAATCAATTCAGTGTAACAAGCAGTCCATGTTAGAATAACTACTTTGGAGTACATGGACTGGCTGTCCTACTCTGGCTGAGACAGTACCACAACATCCACCACCATGCCAGTGTTCCCAGAACATTATTTTCTGACAATGTAAGTGTGACATTTTAGAAAGAGCTCTTGAGACAAGAAGTTGGACATCATGCTGTTCACCAAGAACATGAGATTTTCCCCTCTGCCTCCTTTCAGATCTGGGAATTAGGAGCCTGGACTCTGAGCCTACAACTGGTTATAAGGAGCAACACAACACAGGGAACTTTTGTTAGACTGGGTGCAGGAAACACACCCTTTGCCACGTACCCCAAAGCAGCAAATGTTCTTCTGACACAGAAGCTCATGCAAGGGGCTCACCATGTAGAAACCTCACCACAGGGCCAGACTGAGGCTAGTTGTTCTTTACCACATGTTGTACTATGCATGACTCATCTTCTGTATAACGGCAGTTTTGTTTGTTCCTTTTTTCTTTTTTTCTTTTCTTTCTTTTTATAAGCCTGACTACCATGTGCTGATGGTGCAGGTATACAATGTGTTTGCCTTGGCAGTGAAAGCAGCTGAATAATTTCCCACTTCATCCCCCAGCCCAGCTGTTCACCCTGTTCCTCTTGGTTGTGCTGACTGTTTGCATATGGGTAACATAAGCCAGGACAGAGAAATAACAAAAGTAACTTTCAACAAAAAACCCCAACATTCACAGTTGAAAGGAGGACACTGACTTGTGATTGGGACAGGAATGCACTGCAGAGGATGAGCAATTTTTAAATACATCATTACAAAAGTAGTTAATACAGAACTCTACAAAAGAAGTAGGAAGCAGCTTGTGTTAGGGACAAGGATGTTAAAGCCACAAAACCTGTGAAAAACAAGTGTTGAAATAAATAGACTAAACAACTAAGATGACATTTGGAATTACACAAATGTGTTATCATCTACTGTGAGTACCATGTGTACTTCTTCAATCTGTTTAATCTAATATAAACACAGAGCAGCAGGTATATCTAAAAGAAGCCTCTTGAAAACACCACAGATACTCATCTTGCCTTGGGGAGATGATAAGGAAGACAGCAAACCAGGTATGACAACACCTGGAGGCAACATTAATTCATGGTTAGAAGGCATTCACATGCCACTCTGATAAGAGCAGTAAACATGAGAGGAGAGGAGAGGAGAGGAGAGGAGAGGAGAGGAAAGGAGAAGGACCATGCAAAGTTCAGCATTAAAAAAGACAAAAAAGACGAAAGCTTAAAGCTTCTTTTTTGGATGCTAAATTTACTGGAGCGAACATAATGTTTTTATTTCCACTGACATATTCAAAAGCAAGTTTTCCTTCAATATGTTTTTTTCTTTTTTGTCTTATAGCAAGCTGTTATGATTAAAAAATCTCACCTGTTTCCAAACACATAGCATTAAGACTAAAGATTCCTTGCATGAATTCTGGTTTGAAGCAGTAACTTTGACTCAAATTCAATCTCTCTTGGGACATTCCTAGAGGTGTGTTTTGTAGAACTTTGGACTAACTGATTACAGAGTTTTTCCTTGACTGGTAATTGATGAACCTACATTGGTTTGTCCTTCCACCCTAAAGTGTTATTGGCAAGTAAAGCAAGGTGTCAGGATTTGATGCGCTTTGCAGGGAGGATAGGAATGAAGCTGCCATTTGATTTTCATGGTGACTTTCTGATTTGCCCACAGATGACCTTGCTCAAGAAAGGGGACAGAGAACTTCAGGTTCTGCAGATGAGAAAACTTTCTTCTGAGAGTAGAAACAACACTGCCTGATATGTGACCCTGGAATGTCTTTTCGCTGTGATGTTAAATTAAGCTAACAGATACTTATTAAAACTTCTGCCATATTTTAAGTGCTGTTTGGATGTAATCTGTACAGTAACAACTTCCAAAATATCCTCGCTCTAAACAGGAGAGGATTTAACATGCACTTTTATCTCATGCTAAGAAAAGATTTCTGAGCAGGATTAGTCAAGGAGACAGTGTTTGCATTTGAATTAGTCTTCTGTCTTAAGTTTAAATTCTGCTGTAATAACATTGTCTTTCCAAAAAACTTTTTGGTGTAATTTTCCCTGACAATGTTGGAAATCCCATGAAATCAGCAGTGATCATATTTCATAGGTTTGTGGGTGAAATTTTGAAGGAGTTGCTGAGATATTTTGGTTATGCATAGTCAGAAATCTGAAAACTGTCCCTTCATTCTTTGGTTTTGATGCAGAACAACTCCTAGTTTAGTGATACAGTCTTTGCACCTGTCCATGGTGCTCTGGCAGGAGCACCTGCATCTGCTGTTTCCTTTCCTGGCTGCTCTTCCCCCTCCCTGCCACACTGCTCAGATCCTCTTCCACCTGCAGAGCTGGGCTTTCAGTACCCTACATGCTGTTCCCTTAAAATGTTCTCAGTTCAATCTCTCTTGGCAACTTTTGCCTGTGGCCTGGAGGGAAGTATTTAAAAACCCAACAAAGAACAGATTTCTGCTGTTGACCTCAGCAGTTCTTGCAGCTACATCATTTCCCCGATACTTGCGATCTGGTAACCGGAGAGGACGCAAGTTGGCTGGCTTTTGGCCAGGGAGCTGGTTGCTCTGCAATCACTCCAGTCCATTGCCACAAGCACCACAGGGAATTAAAAAAAAAAAAAGAAAACCAAAGACATGTTACAGATGCTTCAGTCTTTGCAATTATCTATGAAAGAGAAGCTAACAGCCTGTTGTTGCTTTGGGGACTTACAGTACTGGGATGTGAATGAGACCATTTCTTGTATTCATTTCTGCCCAGGCACTGTAGTAAAGCGGTGCTTTTTTCCTGAACTTCAGATCAAGCCCATATTCCTGGGAAGGCCTCATTCTCCCCCCGTCAAGCAGGTTGGCACTTACGTGAGCTGATGGTCACAGAGAATGAAAAATTGGGTAGAATGAAACACCAGCTTACCCAGGCTGGAGATGTGTGTTCCCCTGGCCATCTGAATGATGGGTATTTTTGTGGACCCTGTTCTCTTCTTCTTGTGTGTTTACTCACACAACAAACAATGTATTTACTCATATTTCAACCATATATATGCTGACAACTTTCTTTTACAATGCATCTCCCCAGTACATTTTAGATAGATCTTTACGTTGAAACCCCAATTAGTACTAAATAGCTAGTCTTGTTGCTTTTGATGTTTTAGGGGTTAGTTTGAGTGGTTTTTCTTTGTTTTGTTTTGGTTTTGTGTTGGGACAAGTGCTTGTATCTCTTCACTAATAAACTCAGGCTCCTTCCCAACTGCAGTGGTAGGCACTGGAATCACTGGGGAATTGTCACTGCTGTTAGACAGGAGTATATCAAGGGTGTGTCATCTCTGCAAGGTGCCTGGTTCTCCTGTAACCATCACTCCCAAGGGTCACCACTGGGACAGTCAGAGCAGCACCTGCAGCAGAGAAGGCAGAAACAGGTAAGGGAGGACACCTGAGCAGTGCTGTACATGAGGCTGACACTTCCTAAGGCCGTAACTTAAAACTACCGAAGCAAATGGTATTTAAACCCTTTGAAAATTTTATCACCATTTCTCAGTCCAATATTTTGGATACTGGGCCAAAATTTGAGTTCCCTTGGATTTTTTTTTTTGCATTGTTCAGCACTTTCTCAAATCAAAAGCCGGTAACCCAAGGCAAGCCTGGTGGGAAGGGTTCATTCTCAAATTCTTTCTGGGACTGAATGCATAGAAGAGAAAGGCTTCCTAGTCTCAGCTCCCCTGTCAGCCCCCAGAACGGTCAAGAGAGTAGAGGAACTGCATTTAAAGAAAAGGGCCTATACATCTCTAAATTTGACCCTGTTTTCAGAAAATAAATGTAAAAGTTTTTGCCATGTCTCTTCTGAGCATATTTTTTCAGACATTTGTAAGCTGGAAATAGGAAAAAGCACATTTCATGCCAAACTGCCATTTTTTCCTCACAAGGATGGCGACATTGCAACCTTTATATAATCTTCTATGTGAAAAAACCCATTTTGGTGTTATTCTGCAGTGCCTTATCTCCCCCAGCTGACATGGAAAGAAGCAAGCTCCCCCCTGCCTAAAGCCCTAGATTAAATCAAACTGAAGTCATAGAATGGAAAATTTCAGACCATATGTTCAAAATTATAAGCAATTGAAACCAAGGTATTTTTCTAGCCAACTTTATCAACCATCTCTACAATGATTAGTTCTAGTTATGTTTCTTTAAACTATGTTCGTTTTTTATCTCCATACAAATACATTTGTGATCCAGAGCTTCAAATACACTGCAAAAGGCAAAACAAACAAACACAAAAATCCTCTTCCTATGAAGATGAACAGAAGGAAAATACAATTTGAGTCAGAAACAAGGGTACTGTTCACAGCAAAAAAAACCCCCATAGCTGCATCTGCTTACAGAAATGGCTCACACTCAGATGGCATGTGGGTTTGTTGCCATCCTTGGCAGCAAATTACTTTCATCCCCCATCCGTAGCTCTTTGACATGACCATCCATGGCTTTATCATGGTTTCAGATGAGTTAACAGCTCACAGACTCCAAACTTTCCTAAGGGAAAAAAAAAGGGTTGGATTTTTTAATCTTTTGCATTTTTTTACATTTTTGACATATTTTTGTATATTGCTGCATGGCAGGTAACCTGCAGAGGAGTATGTACATTTAAATGCTTCTGTGATTATCTACTTAGCAGCTTCACCCTCAGCAGTCAGCAAACCTCAAAACCCATTTCTATTTGAGAAAATCTGCCAGGGTGAGGATGGTTGCCTAATTAGCCACATCATCTGTGTTTCACCATTAGATAACACAAGGAAATATGTTCACGGCTTGCTGCTTCATCAAGCTGCTGTAGTGATTCATTCCACATCAGCTAGCAGTGCGAGAGCAGAAAAGCCCAGGCTGACAGTAGGGATGTGAAGGATAGCACCATTCCTGTATGACTTCAGACATTTTCTCTCTCTCTCTCTTGTTTTTCCACAGATGAAGGTTTGCTCTGTGCTGCCCCAAGGACCTTGCTCTCCATTTACGTCCCAGCGCAGGAGATGTTTTTGGTTGGATCAGGTACTCAAAACGTGTGTGTCAACATGTGTGTTTCTCAAATGTGTGTTTCTTATAGGGGTATCAGCTGGACGCCAGCATCTCTCTGCAGCACAAATATACTCAGTTCCCATGAAATCCTGCTCCTGGAGACAGGACATCTCTTCATGACATTCTCATAGTCACAGGACTATTTGCCTATAGGAAGAAATGGGGCATGATGTCCTGCTCTGAGCACTGCACACACAACACAATTAATCATTCCTTGTGGGATGCCCCATTCAGCTACGTCTGGCTGAGCACTGGTGCATCCTCCAGCATGGGGCCTGGACTCCTTCTGTGGCCAGGGAACAACAGCCACATGTTTGTGTATCTCCAGCAGGTATTTTGTTTCAGACACTCACAACTGTACAGGAAACCTAAGTAACCATCTTTGGATCAAGCTCTTACAATTCTGTACTTCAGAAAGATGCACACAGCCCTCCATACGCAGTAATAGGCATCTCTGCATTTTCACTTGATTCCATCTGTCCCAGTGTCATTCCTGGTCACTCGTGTAACCTGCCTGTGCTTATGATTGCATACTCTGTGTGTGTGTAGTCTCAGGGTCTGTCATCAGCCTGTTAAGAAATGTGATGGGTGCAGGAATTACCAACTGTACAGCCTGGTGCTCTCAGTTGTTTCAGTGCCTTATTTCAGAGTTATTTTTAAAGGCTTCATTGTATTTTCTATTACATGTCTGCAATACTGTTCCTTACAACTGCAGTTAAGTCACCAGCTTTTATTCCAAAGAATAGCCTCTTCCAGGTGTCTTCACTGGGCCTGTCATCTCTGCAAGCACATTCCCTAAAGAGGTGATGCAACACTCAAATGTATCATGAAAGCAATGACTACTCTCCCAGAAGTTATGCCAGTCTTAAGGATTAGACTCAGTTCATGGAGAAGTGCTGGGAGTTTCCCTCAGGAAGAAAACAGTCTGTTTTGTTCAGTGAGGGTTAGTATTCATCCCAGCAGGAAATACAGTTTTATGGTTTAGCCCTGATAGTAGCACACCAGTTAAGTCCATATTAAAACATGGCTCAAGTGTTCTTTGTCAGTAGTTTGTGACCAGATGGCAAGGCCTTATGCTGACCTGCATCAAGGGAAATATTGTGCTTTGATCTCCAGTACTGGCTAGCCCAAGCTAGCCTCACCCCCAGCTTCTTTACCTACCACTGAGCATACTGATCAGCTGGGCATTTGAATTCTCAGTCCAGCTTTGTCTTTTCTCAATCACTTTTCTGAAAGGCTCCATTTCCCTCTAAAAGTGTCTCCACTCATGCATTGGAATTGCAGCCCAATCTGTTCCAGAAACATGCCTGAAGATGACTGATATCTATCAAGCAAACAAAACGTTTAACATTATTCTAAATGCTTTGATATTAACCAAGTGTACAATGCAGGGAAGGTGGGTTTTGGCTATAATTCTTGTTGCCCCAAAAAAAAAAAAAAATCCTGACTGCTTCTCTACCATTAATGACCTGCTACACATCCTATTTTCCTGCAGCATTTATTGTTTTCATTTAGACTCTGCTGAGGACACAGACAAGGACGGGAAACTAAGATGTGGCTAAAAGGTAAGCGTCCTTAGGAAGATACCATCAACCATTCTCTCCATCAAACGGGAAATGATCTATTACTTCTCATCAAAGGTATTCACCTCCACTGAAAGTGGGGTTTTGCCTTCACCAGTGTTGGAATCTCTAAAACTTTACACACATCTTAAAAAGGGAGAGAAGTATTTTCTCATTGTGTCTGGTCAGTAGTATTAATATATGATTGTTTTTGTTGCTTTGAAGTGTTGTGGATGTTCTTTACCTTACATCAGCTTCTGGCAGGGCATTTGTCTAGTGTCAAAGTAGTCTGGCATGCCAGCCTGACTTTTAAGAAGATAATGTCTTTAGTATTAGTTGTATCTCTCTTGGGATGTCCTTTTTTTCCCTTCACTTATGAATAAGAGAAGTCTGTTAAATAATGTTCGTTATCAAACTTTCCATTCTTAGGAAAGGAGGGGCCTTTTTCCTCTTTAAGGGTGTTTGTTCTGCTTCTCCTTCTGAGGATTACTCATTTCCAGTACACTGACAGGTAGCATAGAGATAGCAGGGTTTAGCAACAGATTTTCTCTACCTGAGTCACAGGATGTACTATAGAAAGAATATAATGTTATTTGGAAGGAATTACTGTCTCCAATGTAGGACATACACAATGTAAAAACTAATGTAAAAACTAACAAAATAAAGAAGTGGTGATGTCTCACCATTTTCTTCCCAAAGAAAATGTGGCCAAACCCACATCAATCTTTTAAGAAAACATATGAAGGCTCTAACATATTTCATTACATCTCCTTTTTGCACTGATAGTGATCTGTTTTGAAATAGCACCTCCTAATTTCTGCCTTAATCCTATTCTCTTTAATGCAAAGCAGTAAATAACCTGAGATGTTCTGTGCTGCACAATTACTTGAAACAGAAAACTACCGTGAGCGGGAATTGGTTTGAACCATCACTGCCTAAATACCTTTGTGTGTAAGAAGCCAGTCTCTTTGCAAAGATTTCTGCCTTGGCCTGTTGCTATGCCACTTGCTTGTGGAAGTGCCCACTCCTTGGCTGCCATTGGATCAAGCAGAGCTACTCAGAACACATCACCTTCCTGCTCTTCCCCATCTCCGTGTTCTGTCCCTGTTGGCAGAGCCCAGGCTGGCTGCAACACCTGGGCAACAGGTCAACAACTATTCCAAGTACAATTGAGTTGAAGTTCAGTTGATCACACTTTCAGCCCCAAGGATAAGTGAAATCGGCGTTCTGCAGTCTGTGATCGCTCCATGAAACATGAGAAAGTGATCCAGGAAAAGGCTGCAGAATGGTATTTGTAAACAATTGCCCACACAGTCACTCACCTATATGAGTGAAGAACAACAAAAGAAGTAGTGGCAAGAGACAAACCTTCAGACTTTGGCCCTTTTTCGTGGTTGTAAGTGCAAATCTCTGTGACACTGCTGTACGAACGATCTCATGTCTTTCTTCAACAAAAAATGTTGAGGAACACTGGAATCAACACCTCTCAGTTGCTATGATTTTCTCCTATGCAAAGGGTAACCTAAACAGCATTTCACAAAGGCAGTTGTGTCTCTTCTGCACTGCAAATGTGACCCCCTTTAGCAGCAAAAAATGTAATGAACAAGCCAGGGTGGCTGAAGCCCTTGCCTGAGTAACCCCACTCATGAAGCAGCTTGAAGAGGAGCACTGAGACTTTTCCCATTTGACTGAAATAGCCATTCCCCACAGGCATTATTAAAGTGATCCCCTGATCTTCCTTACAACCCCTCCTTAAAATCCTTCTTTGACGTTCCACCAAACCTCACAGATACCCACCAGCAAGCAGTGGGCCAACTATTACAAATTGCATGGCCTTGTTCTGCCTCAGCACTTGATCACTATCTTGTCTTGTACTGCAATCAAACTGTAAAAGTCTGGGGTGATGACTATCTCCTCCTTTTCTCTGAACCTCTTAGCCCAACATGGCTCACGATTGGATATTGAGGACCTAAAGCAAAAGAAGTAAAAAAAAATAGTTAAAATAATGAAGGGTTAAACAAAGGAAGTAATAAGTACTCATATTTAGCATATTATACATATTTTTAAACAGTTAGCAATGGAAAAGATCACCATAGGAATAATAATTGTTACTATTTTTGTCTTGTGTAGATCTTTTAATCTATGACTCTCTGAGCATGCTAATTAAAGACTTTGCACATATCCAAGTATAAATAATTCCCATCTGGAAGGAATGGGTTTTGAGAGTGAAGCAATTTAATGCCAACAATATCCTCATCTGACATTATCACTGCAGATCTGGGGTTGAGTTTCCATTTTTAATTAGCTAGAAATCTTAATGTGACATAGATGGATTAAGTACATCCTATCTACTGTTTGATACATGGGCCAGTAGTCACCATCAGATTATGGATGCTTGCAATGGGCAGGTACCAGCAAATCTGTGACCTCTGAAGGGACTCAGTTATTGGCCAGAAACATTTGTGTGCCAGTCTGCAGCTCTAAAACTGGGACTCAGCTTCAGACCTGAAGGTGGCAACTTCCTTTTCATTTTGCCACTCATTGTGCGTGGTAAAATAATTCCTTCCTCCCATTTCTTACTGATGGCACTAAGATTTCACCTTTTCCTTTGTGAGATGGCAACCACCTCTTTTCTGCAGTAAACAGCAGAGGTGTCAGTATCAGCCACAGAATTTTTCCTTGGAGCCAGGCAGCCACAGCCCCAGAAGACAGTCTGCTCAGTAGAAAGTAGCAAGCTTTAAAACTTTCACCGCACACTGATTTATTAAAACTTCTGCAGGTGGTTAGATGACTTTTCACTTTGCTTTGTGCCCACCAGAAGGGATAAAGGCAATCACTTTCTCCCCTAGCTGCCCTGTTGGACACCAAGGTGAGTGATTCCCATCTCTGTTTCAGAGCTCAGCTACCCATTTGCAAAACTTGCAGGGTCCGACTCTCTTCCCTTTTCACAAGCTAACAAATCCCCAGTATTTCTTGGAGCAGCCCTGAGTCAGGTTTGGGTATGTGCCATGAACCCGTCACAAGAAGCCAGGCAGCCAAGTAGGCAAAAGGCACCGCAGCCACATTTAACTGTATCCTTCAGTAGCTGTTTCAATCGTAATTCCTCTTTTGTTCAGCCTGGAGTAGATGGTGAATCAGAGCACATTTGGGCAGGTGGAAAATCGTCCAGCAGCAACGTTTGGAGCTCTGAACTCCGCTCCTTGAATGTCCTCCCCCCTGTCTGGCTGTGCTGGCCCAGGGTGCTGTGTATGCTCAGATGGCTCCAGACAGAGGACTGGGGAGGGAAAGTGGCAGATGGCAGGTGAAGCTAGATCAAAGCAGGAGGCCTCATGTCCAGCTGTGTTTTGGGAGGCTGTATTTAAAAAGTGCCCTTTTACAGTGAACTTTGAGGTTCTGATTTTAAATTTCACAATTTTTTCCCCATCTCACCCTGCCTGTGGGCATGAAGGAACAGATCCAGACCTAAATTAAAGTATCTGTAAGTGTGAAGCTCAGATGGCAGGACCCCATGGCCCTGTGTTGACCAGATGTAATGCTTCAGCTGTGGGGAATTTTTTCAAGGGATGATCCATCTTTATTGCCATGTTTGCTGTGTGAACATGTCTGTACAAGATGTGTAATAAAAGCAAGGCAGCTTTTTCTATGGCCTTCCTGAGTTAACAGAAAGCTGGCAAAGCTTTCATAGCCCTTCCCAGGTGTCCTTCTTGTGACGATGCCAACATGTTTTGCAAACACCAAGTTGGCCAAAATCGCTGCTTTCATGTGAGCTAAAATTCGTCCATATAAAATGCTGGGAGGAGGTGAGTAAGAGTGGTGAGCAGGCCTGTAGGAACTAGTATATGCCCCTGCAGTGCTGTTCTCTGTGCAGCTCAGGATACAATAATGCTCTTGTGCAAGTCTGGGGGTATTTAGCAGAGGTGCTTGGTACCTGCTGCCAGCTGTCACTCTTTCTTTTCGCTTCTCCTTCATTGACCAAAAAAAAGGATGGATTTTGCTGCCAGGATAATGCCAAGTCCTGAATAAAGCAAGTATCAGACATTTATAATTTAATTTTGCAACTTCACAATATGGAAAAGCTAAAGAGAGACCAACACATGATAATAAAACTTGCTAGCAGGACAAGAAAATGTGCCAGAGGTATCAGGTCAGCTCTAAGACTTAGGTCTTCACTACTCACATTGATTAGGCAGCTGCTGAGATCTGTAAGCCTGTGTTTGCTGCTCCACCAGAAGTGCTGGTGCCAGTAACTGTAGTCTTACCATAGGACTGAAGTGTCCCAGCCACTCTGTCCTGAGATCCCTGAAGCAAAGGAGATCTAGCTATGAAGTTTGCCAGGCTGGGGGAATTGAAACCCAAGCTAATCTGAGTCACAGAATCACAGAATAATCTGGATTGGATTGGATGACCTTGAGGTCATCGAGTCCAACCATTAGTCCAGCACTGCCAAGCCCACCACTAAACCAAGTCCTCAAGTGACATATCTGTAGGTCTTTTAAATACCTCCAGGGATGGTGACTCACCACTTCCCTGAGCAGCCTGATTCAGTGCTTGACAACCCTTCAGTGAAGAAATGTTTTCTAGTATCCAATCTAAACCTTCCCTGGCATAACTTGAGGCCATTAATTATGTTAATAGTAGACATGGGACAATCTGTTTCTCCGGGCTTTCATCCTGATGATTAGGACCACTTCAAGCATTTCCTATCTTTTCAATCTATTTTTATCTGGAGGAGGTTTCACAGAACATGAAGTATCTCAAGGAGAGCAACACTCAAGTAAATTGAACCATGTGACTTAGTGCAAGCAGGAAGTGGTCTTGATAAGCTTTCCTAGTTCTATGGTTACAGCTTCAAAAGCAATATGCCAACCTAGGAACTGCCTTGTTAGATGACTGAGGAGAAGATGTGCTGGCAAAGGTCCCTGGTCCATCAGCAGGAAGCGGGGTGGGAGCAACTGGACTCTACTTGCAAGTTGTGTCCTGCAGCACGACATTGTTGGTAAACGGTTATCCTCTGTGTTTTCCTTTTGAGCTGGGGTTCCATCCCATCATCATCTGTAGATGAAAGGAATTACAGGGAGTTATAGGAGTTACATACCCTGTCTGATTGCATGGGGTGTAACCTGCTCCCATGGAGGTAACTCTGCACTGCATCAGGTACCCTCTAAAATAAGCTCAGGGAAAAGTGCTTTGGTCTATTTTCATGTCTGCACTAATCGCTTTTGTCATTTCACAGACATGAGGTGCAAAGACAAAGATTTCACCAGAAATTGTGGGGCATTGTCATATCTGTAACTGAAAAGGAAAACATCTGGGTTTGTCAAGGCAGTTTTGCAGGAAAAAAGCCATGGATCTGCCGAAAGTTTGCTAAAATTTTAAATATTAACTAAGCCTCGAAGAAAAGTTTGAGGTGGTACTTCCCCAACTGCAGTTCTAAGTGAAGACCAGGGAGTAGGGCAACACCCCCTCAAGACAGATTCCTTGCAGAGGGGAAGGGGGCAGGAGAACGGGACCCACTTTCATTCGAAAGAAGCCCTGCAGATTGACAAAGGGTCAACCTGCAGCACCCAGCCTCTGGTGTGTTGGTGAACATGGGCTCCATGGCTGAGGGAGTACTAAAGAGGAATAACACCCTTTCAAAGAACCTCTGGAAAACCTGGCAGTTTCCAAAGCACTTATTGTAGTTCTGAAGGGCAGTTGTGATATTTTCCTTTTCGTCAGGGTATCAAAGTGGCTGCCAGATTCTCCACCATTTGCAGAAATGAAAGAGCCAGAAATAATCTGAAAAAAAACCTGTCTTCCAGCATGTAGATCTACAGTATAGGCTCTTGCATCACCATGGAAATTAAGAAATCTCTGACATCTTAAATCTCGCTGAAAAAGAAATAAAGTAGTAAAATGTTACAACATGGTGGGATGAAATCTGTCCTTCCTGGATACCTAGTGAGATAAACAGTTCTGGACCAGGGTCAGACAGAGCAACTGAACTATAATAGGCTCCTGTCAGAGGGCTCCACTGGCAGAGAGGAATAATGTTTTGAGTGGTTAAAGTGCATTGAAAATTTCTATCCTGCCCCTTGGAAAAACATGCTAGTTAAACATTAATGTGGTTCCTTTACCAGTAGCACAGGTCACAGGATGAGGACAAGCACAGACAAATGACCACAAACTTGTTTCTCTCACCTTTCACAGATCCAGTGTTACACCCTGATTTTAGGCTTCATAGGTCATATTTACCTTGTAGTGTTTCTGATATAGTGATTTTAGGAAATAGTATTGCTGGTGGAGCGTGGGGAAAGCCTGGTTAGCCAGCACAGACTAATAGCCTGCTGAGGAAGGTGCCACTGTGCCAGTGCCACCTCTGCCTTCTTTCTCAGTCTCTCAAATATTTGCTACTGCCATGTCATTTGGCTGGACACTGGTGCTTCTCTGACTCTTTTCTGAGCCAAATTATTCCATTAAGATGGCAGAAAACTAAGGAAAACTGAATCCCTGCTGGGTCTGTAGTAGGAAAATAGATCTATTCACTAAAGGGTCAGATAGCTGGCAAGGAAGGAATTACATATTGGGGAAGAGCAGGGGTTGGGAAGGCAAGGGCAGGTCTCCCTCCTTTGGAAACAAGGAGCTGTTGGAGCAGGTAGGTTGTCTTGTCTAATTGCACCCATATTGCTCATGGTGCAATGGCACCTTGGCAGCAGGGCCCTCCGGTGAGCAGGGCAGGTGAGGCAGGACAGGCTGCAGGAGCCACTGCAAGATGGGTTTCACTGGGCCTCTGACTTGGGTGAAGGTATATGGCAGTCTAGGACAGCAGAGATATGAAAAATATGGCCAAAGGAAGGGGAAAGAGAGAAGGAGGCTTTCCCTGGCTCCAGGTGCAGTAGTCCCACATCCTGTTTTGGTTACTGCATTCCCTCCCCTGTGCTGATTTGCTCCAACACCTTCCGGGGACGTGAAAGAATAACCAGAACAGTATGTTTGCTACTGAAAGGCACTCAGTCTTGAGCTGTACACATGCAGTAGAAAACAGGGTGTCAGAATCTGGCGTTGAACATGACAGGCCAGAGATAACGTGGATCAGGCAAAGACACAAGGTCCCAGCCCCACAGGGTCAGGAAGAGTGTGACATGGGATTTGTGCTGTCCCTAGGCTGGCCACAGGAGATGATGGGTGATCCAGCATAAAGCTCGAGCAGCATAAACAGATGATACTAAAGCTCCTATAAAAACCCCCCAATCCTGCCAGCACAACAGATTAACAGTGAAAACTTGACTCAGCAGCAAGGGTTTGGTGTAAGTCAGCACTTTACATTGTGTGACTGCAGTGATTTTGACCTCAGAGTCCTAATGCTGGATTTATTGCACTGTGAAATGATGGGCACAAGAGGGGCAATCGACCAAGTGAGGCCAAAGCACCAGCACCTCAGGGACAGAGGCTGGTAGGACTAAGCCTGCAAAAAACTAGATCTGCTGGGTCTGGGAGTGTTCAGAGCTCTCAGCTCCATTGTAAGCACTCATCAGAGCAGGTTAACAGCTTGCCAAGTCCAGTGTCTACATGAAAAGTTGGGAAGAAGGAATATGATAAATTATCTTTCCATGTCCTGATTGCATCTAATTTGGTAACTAACCATCTGTCTACTTTTTTTTTAGCCTCTTTTTAAATCTGTGATGTGTGCTTGTTTTCAAAATCACCTTCAGATATAAAACTCTTTCAGATAACAATCTCTTTTTAACTCTTTCAGATTATATATTTGGGTGTAATGGGTATTGGTGAAATGGTTTTTTTTACCATTGCCTTGTTCTTAAACTCTTCTTTTTTAAAGTGCGCCATATTCCAGAATGAGAATGCTCTGCCAGTCCTCTCACGTAAGTAGCCCCAGTGCCTACAATATACACACTGACATCCAAAGCTGCAGTTCTACAAATGCCTCTGCACAAAATAAAGGTCCTTTAAGCTAGCAGAGAACAGACTCACCTCCTGGGGTAGTGTGCTTGAAGTGGAGTCTGTAGGAAGGAACTTCATGAGAGAAAGGAACCATGTGAGGAAGATAACGGTGTTGTCTCTGATTAACAGATTTTTTAAAAATAGCTGGAAGGACTGGAGTGTAAGACTTGCACAGTGACAAGGACTGAGTTAATAGAAAAAATTAAATAAGCTAAACATTAAATCCACATGGAATGCCATGAATTTGAATGTCTAAAATTTGTCTCCTAATGATTTCTGGATGACAAATTCCAATACTCTTTAACAGACAGTGAAAATGCTCTGAAGCCAGCTATGAAATTAACACATTTCTCAAGATGCCTCATCTCCTCTCATGTCCTTTTACTTTCTGGCTCAGCTTCAGATAACATGTAGGAACCATAATTTCTACAGACCCTATCACAGGCAGTATGTTCTGGCTACTGGCATCTGTATTATTATTAAGATGAGTGATCTCAAATATTTCCATTTCTTTTATGAGAAAGTTAAGAATTTCTGCATAAAATTATCAGTAAGGAAAATATCTTCTCTGAAACCAGGTCCTGGTTATTCACGTTACCTGGAAATAGGGTAATGAAGATAATGGATATTTTGAATCACAGGTAGCTCAGACAGAAATGGAAAGGAAAAAAAATTTTGAGTTGCATCAAACCAGAAACCTTTCAGAAATGGCTGGTGAAATTAAAAGTTTTGAGAAAAATAATTTCAGGATAAGTTACATACTTGGTTTGACTAAAATGCATTATTCTATCTGCTTTGTGCATTGCCATACATATGAAATATAGTAGAAAGTAAATTTCAAGGAACTACCAAGCCAGAAATGACAAAAGAAATTAATTTCATCTTAAAAAAAGCAGAAGTGAAACAATTTTCTTAAAAATAATTTTATTTTTTTTTTCTTAATAGACAATTATAGCCCATGATCAAATCACAAAAGCTCGCAGCATTACTGAAGCTTCTCTGAAAAAGAATCCCACATTTGTGCATGTAAGTTGCTTTCCAGGTGGGAAGAGGAAAGAACAGGAGGGGGATGCAAATAGCCATAGGGAGACAAGAGTTGCAGGCCCCGCTGCCCATCTCCTCTGGTGAGTGTCCCGAGGGGCTGCAGTCCTGGTTTGCTGGCAGGACTCAGAGAAAATGAATCCACCTGGGACTCCCAGCCTATACGGCACACAGATGGAGATGTCGTGAGCCAATGGAAGAAAATCTAAACCTCTTGTTCTGAAACGACTTTAATCTGGTGAGGGAGAGACCTCCATATGGATGCTAAAATAAGCAGAAATCTTACTGACAGCGTGACCCATTTAGATTTCTGTATATACTGATTTAAGGAATAGACACTAGAACACTGATTTTTGTGACCCCCTTCCCTGTTTATGCGTGGCACCTGAGATGCTGCCCTGACTCAAATGAAATTCCAGAAGCAGGGGCCCTCCTCTCTCCTTCCCTCTGGGTCAGCTGTTGATGCACCAGCCTCTTGCCACTAAGAGCAGAGGGACTGAGCACCTTGAGTCCATGCTTTGAGTGATTCTGCTGGGAAAACGTGAGTATTGCCTTGGTATTGGTAGCCCAGGTTGCAGCTCTGTTGCCTCCACTTCAATTTCACCCCAAATTTTCAAACCACTTTCTGTTTTATTTTCAATCCTTGCCTCAGGTTACATCCCCTTCTTGATCTTCCTAAAAGCTCTTTTTGCTGTATTTGCAAAGCCATTATCAAACAGCTATTTGCTGCTGCTAATACAGGGAAGGGAAAAAATGTTTCTGCCAAAAACCTGAGAGAGATTCCTACTCCTAATGGCAGGATATCTCAGGCCTAAAACCTTATCTGCACATGATGTGTACTGCCTTGTAATGGGTTAACCATCTTGATGTGGAAATGCTTATTTCTAGGAAGAAGAATCCATCTGCAGAGGCATTTTATATTAATATGATGGAAGATGGGACTATAAGGTGTGTGAGGCATAAGTCAACCTGTAAGGATAAAGCCTCATCCTCACATGTAACTCAGTGGAAACTTTCCAGTTGGAGTATTTTGGCAGTATGTCATTATTTGAAAGGGCATATTGCTGCAATGTAGAGTTTGCTTGCTTTCTGCATATACTGTGTACTCCATGGATTAAAAAAAAAAAGAAGTATTTTGGCATAGGACAAAGCAAAGACACGGCACGGAAACTCTGATGGCAATCACCCCGCACAGTAGGGGGCTCGTATTCAGCTAAACCAATCTTCTGGTACAGCAGGTTCTGGCTAGTGAGACTCCATTGTCATTTACAAGCAAGCATATTTAAGTGGTTAGGATATCTTCATTCCATTTTGTTCTGATTTGGCTGGTCTCCTTGTACTCATTCTCTCTGACCACACTTAAGGGACCAACCCCTTCATTTGCATATTCAGTTACACAATAATTTTTTCATCGGGTCACTCTTCTGTGAGTTGCCATTTGCCAAGTATTGCATTTGGAAGCATTTGCTGGTCTCGGGAGAGGCAATGCTTCACTTGTCTTGGGAAGAAGAAGACAGAAGTCCTTGCAGGCGGGAAAAGCTGGGCTAGATGAAAAATGCATTAGCATGAGTAAGATAAAAATTTAAGGTGCAGAAATTGTAATTGCAAAATACATCTGTGTGAATTCTGGCATTATGGGAACCCTGGAGACCACAATGAAAATAACTGCCATTACCCTAGGAATGACAGTAAAACAGGTTTAAACTAAACTACGTTATGTGGTGTTTAGGATGCACTGAGGACATGTGTAATCATTGGGGTGTACCCTACAGCACATCTGAGGATTACCAGCAGTTTGCCACTGCCAGAAGGGGCAGCCCGGCCATTCTCCACTGGACTTAGCTTTGTCCCATCTCTGTCTCTCAGAAGACAATCTGTGAGCCAATTCTCACTTGGTGGAAACTGCTCACCTTTCATTTTTGGTAGGGTTATGTTTGGTCAGGACAAGCAGTTTCAGTTGGTGCTTCATTCCAACAGACAAACACCAGGACCAGTGCTTGGAAGAGATCAAGGTCTCCCCAGCAGGGCTGGCAGAGGATGGGGAGCTCCTTGCTCAGCAGCCAGGAGCACAGTTTGACAGAGCTCTGTTTGCAGCACCTGAGAGCTCAGGTCCTTTAACTGTACTCTGGGTGTGTAACTCTAAGGAATCTATTCCTGGGCTGTAAGAGTCCATTATCTCTCTGCAGGATTCATAACACTGCAATATCTTTCTCTCTGTGTAGAGCTTCTGAGTTTAGATGAAAAAACAATTTGTTTGGGGGCATGGAGTATGTACCACTTACACAGGCCTTGAGTAGCTGGTAAGCATATTCTAAACAGTGTCAGAGAAAGCTATGGTGCTGGACTGAGGATTGCTGAAAGTTTGTCTTTTCTCTCCCTTCCCAATTCCTGTGAATTTACAGCATCATTGTTTCTCGTCGTGTCAACAAACCAGCCTCAAAACCCAGGGTTTGTCCCTACCAAGAAAGTCCAAAAAGATAAATAATGTGAAGACAGCTGAAAGTGTGATTCAGATGCAACCACATCAGTATGGGTTACTGCTGGCATAATTCATTTTTCTGTGTATAATAATTCATTTTTTTCTGTGTAAGTGTTCTGAGTTGGCCTCAGTACACAGCCTATTCCTAAGAACACTACAACACCAGTTGCAGTTCCTGCCTCTTGTGCTGCTATCCCAACTTGACAGTCACTGCTGCTAAACAGCAGAATTGAAATGCTGAGGGATGTGGATGGGAAGGGACTTTCCGGAGTCCAAGCAAAGCTTGTAAGGAGAACAGCTTAAACTGCAAACGTATTTGGGAGGTTGAGATTCTGTAGAAAAGATTAATTTGAGACTTTTAGAACAGGAAAGGAGATTTAGCCATATATCTTTTATTAAATAGCATGAGGAAATCCCCACGTCCAGCTTGGAAAATTTTGATATAAATTATTTAATTGCAGAATGACTCTGTCTTCCTGAGCAGTACTCTGACCCTTTATAAGTACCAAATTCATAGAATATAGTGATAGAAAACAAACACAGAAAAACTGTTACACATACAGAAGTGCTGAAAAATGGAATACTTTCCATGATGATTAAAAAAAAATCAATCAGGTTCTTAAATTCAAGCTGGCATTTAGGGGTTACAACAATGTAGAAACCTTGGCAGGATAAGGAGCATTGACTGAAGGTTATTGTTATTCTTTTTTCTGGTAAATCAGGAGCCAGTTGTGCTAGAGTTTATCCCAATAATTTTAAAGTGAGCTCTAATTTTGTTGTTCTCTTAAACTTCTGACTACTTCTGGTTTCATTTTTTTTTTGTCAAACCCACAAAAATTTGTTAAGGAGGACTAGGTTAGTTCAGCGCAAATTTTCATTGTCTGCTTTCTGACCATTGTTTCTTTTAAAACTTACATGAGCAGAGGTAGCTCGATGGGTTTGGAGCTTAAGTTCCAATTCTTTGACAATCCAAGCACAGGAGGACGGCAGTTTGATATAACCCTCAGAGTAAAAACTAGTGAGGTGTTAGGATTCTTCTCAATTAATCTCTTCTGTTTTTCAATGTTCCTTTT
>VYZT01004811.1:16142-28425 GCA_013400735.1 Pomatostomus ruficeps | reverse complement strand
AGTTTGCAAAGAATGCTGCAGACGACCAGTCTTGTGTGCTGCAAAATGTTGTATTCCTCTGCCCCTGGAAGCTCCTTGGCGTGAACACTGTTACCTATTTGTACAGAGAGCCTAACAGGTTACACTGTAATATAAGGTGAAGAAAAAAATCTGTAGAAATCTTAGAAGAGGAAAAAAGAATAGATCTGAAAAGAGATCCAAAGAGAATTACTGCAGAGTTACATAGAAAATTACTTTAATTTAGCTAGTCATACAAGATCCATCAGCCTGTTGCCCCCCCTAAAAGAACAGACTCTATATTCTTGCCTGTGACCTTCCCAATACCTTTTGAGGAAATGAGTGAGAACCAAGACCCTTTGAGAAAATAAGTAAGAACCAACTCCCTTTGTAGCTTTTGGGTTTGAAATATTTCCCACTATCCAAATCAAAAAGTTCTTTCATAAAATCCTTGTTCATCTGGTTTTGACCCTGAGGTGGAACTAAACTCCCCAAGCACCAAAGTCCTCAGGGAGATCATAAATCATTCCGAAGGCAATGGCAGATGAGCTTTCTGTTGAGGTAGCAGGTTAAAGGACCTCACCCTCCATAGTCCCGTGTAAGAGGCTGTGGGAGCATATATCTGGGAGTGGGATGGGGATGGGACAGAGGGAATCAATGTCTTTCCTCTGTAAGCCCAGGTGGGCCTGCACAGGTATAACATCAAGCCACAGTATAGGACCAAGAATCATGCATAAAGTCACCTCCAGGTGCTGGTTTGCTACTCCAGAGCTTTTCTGGTGGCCAGGATTCCAAAACACCAAAGTTTCTTCTTGACAATTTTAGTGTTTCCAAAACAAGGGAACACTTCTTACCCAGGAGCAGCAGTTCTTAAGCTTTGAGGCATGGAGCATTCTGGCAGAGCTCAGAGAAGCAGCTGTTTATTCGCACAATGGTACAGGGCTTGTACATTAATACGGCTCTTTTGAAGCTAATTACCAGAACATAACAAAAGAAATAAAAGTTGGATAGAGTAACTTCTTGAAATTATTCTTTAATCTGGGACTAACAACTGGTTTGCAATGCCATAATTTTCTGTGACATTGTTTGTGGTATGCAAATCATGGAGAACTCTGGCTCTCTATTGCATAATTACCATAACAATTTATGTTGGCTTTAAAAGTACTTCTCCTCAGAAAGTCCTTGTTCCTGCCTTTGACTTAGAAAGATTAAAAAGAGTAACTGATACAGTAATTTAACTTCTTGATGACCATATTAGTCCTGTAGATCCTGCTCAATCAAGATGCTGATACTGCTGCTGATAAAATACAAATTGTCACACACCTGCACCAAATTTATTCCTGCACTTGACATGAACAAAGTGTAGCTAAGGTCAAACATAAGAAAGTTCTAGTTAATCATAGTTCTGGAGTGAAGTAGAAGCAATGGACATAAGTTAGTGTAATACAGAGCAATTCTCAGAAAAAAAACGCCTAAGATTTTATTATTATCTAACTGTGAGACTGCAATTTGCAATTTGCACTGTAATTCCATCAGCTGTCTTTTCTGCTTCTGTGCATAATCAGATATAACATCATATGTCATTAAAGAAACAATTATTCTAACAACAGACTAATAAATGCCTTCTGTTAGATGCAGGATTTAGCCAGCAAAAATAAATAGACCTTTTACATCAATACCAGTGAGGATTAACAGTGACATTTTTGTCACCCACTCATTTGTGAATTACCACATTGTCACTGCAAGCCACAGGGTGGAGGGAAAAAAAGGAGACAACCAGCAAATGCAAAGTTATAATTCGTGGGAGTGAAGAAACTGTGACTATTTAAAGATGTTAGTCAAAAACGCTAAAATCAGGAGATATTTGAATCCCACATAAATTCCATATTTAAGATTGTAGGATTGAATATTTAATGAGAATTTGGCTAAACAGATTTTTTTTTGGGGGGGGGGTACAGTACTTCCTACTTATTCACCGTCTTCCTGTGTTAACTTGGACAGCTCATACAATATTTGTGTGCCTCATATTTCCTCAGGCTTGTAATTTTTGGGGTATATTCTAGGCAGTATCTCCCATCCTTATATGTGGATTGGAAGCAGTTTTGTAGTGTCTGCAGAGAATCTACAGATGCTCTGTAAGGGTAGGGAAATTCTGCTGTTCTGATGAAACATGGGAACCTGAAGATCCTGTAGTAACAATTGGCTTCTTTTTCTTCACACTCCACAAATCAAAAAACCAGATTAAACAGAACAGCAGGATTAATTTTATTCTTAACTAGTGGACAGTTAAAATTACACTGCAAAATTAGAAAAAAAATTCAAACACCAATTTTTCAACAGAGGTATTTTTTTCAGCAATTAGTTTCTTAGACACACATAGTAGGTTTTCTGTAGCACTCATCATTACAGTACTTAGCTATCCATCCCAGGATATAAGTGCAAGTTGTCAGCTAAAGCCTTGCAGCCAGTCTTGCAGTCACACACTGATTTTCACATACATTCGTTGACTAGGTTGGGTTTAAGTTCCTTCCTAGGAATATTTCATCAATTATGCCTGAATGCAATTGAGTCCTTTAAAATAAGTTTCAAGGATAAAGATTTGAAGATTTAGGCTAATGTTATCCATTTAGTGCTATTTGAAATTTCTTGGATGCCAAATGGTATAGAAGATTTTGAAATGAGTTGACTGGCTCCCAGGAAAGTCATAGTGAGGTAAAAGTAGGAAAATGTCTAGCCAAAAGCATTATGCCTTTTCTTTTTTGTATGTGTCTACATACATTTGATCTGTTTTGCAGGCATGATCCCAGCCTGGCTGCCACCATGTAAGCAGGCTACAAAGATTCTACGGGCTGTAGGTGAGGAGCTACATCCTTTCTTGTATTTGAACAACATCTGATACTATGGGATACTGACTGTGCAATGTCATCAGCAGAAGTTTTGACAGCTTGATGCATTTCCTCCTCTCCCAATCAATCAATTTCCACTTCTTCAGTAACATTTCCCTGTTGCTTCATTCAATTTCAAGTCAAACAAGCAGGCAAAACCCTCACAAGCCTGCAAAGGACCATAATGAAAAAGCCACACTGGCAACATTGGCAACAACAACGCCATAGCTTATGGCAACAATTCCTTTCCAAAAAGATCCCTGGTGGAAAAGCAATATTCTGAGAGTAGGTAATTCCTCATTCCTGACCCACTGCTGTAATAGGTCAGAGGGATTTAAACCAGGCACTAGAAAAGAACCCCTGAAGAGCACTAGTGTGGAATGTGAAACACTAAAATCTTCAATGATTACAAAGACAGGAGCTGTTGCCCTGTACTGCTTTCCCACTGTGTTACTGGCATGTTTGAGATGGGTTGCCTTTTTTTCCTGTTGTCTTTGCAACAGGCACTTCAGTTTGAAGGGTGTGTAGGAAAGTGAACTTTCAAAATGTTAGTCATCTGTAAAGTTACAGCATTTTACTTTCAACAGGATGTGAGGTGAAGTTTTCCAGAACTTGAATTCAGTTACACAGGGATCAAAAAGGGCTCATTTGAAAGACGATGATGTGGGCATTCCAGTTAGCCAGAAATTCTATTAAGGACCCATTTTAAAAGATACCACTTTTGATATGGTTAATGGAATAATCACTGGAAATCCTGTGAACTGTGTGCAGTGTTTCTTATTCAAAGCAGAGTATGATTCACAGTGTTGACCTTAAGGTACACAACACTAAAATCATGAAGTAGAAAGTGTGGTCTTTTTCTACATTTGCCCACCAACTTTAAGTTTTGCCCGTGTTAAAATTAAAATGATGTATCTGGAGACCTTTATCATCAACACAATTTTTGTTCTTTCCAATTCTGAAATTTCAGGTGGAAAAGGAAAGCTTATGTTTAGTTTTTCCATTTAATTCTTAATAAAGAGATTTCTTTATTTGAAGCATCCCCATTTTCTGAGCTTTATAGATCTATTAATCAATATTTATACAATTCAAGCTACTTAAAATAGAGAAAAGAAAGGGGACATGTGGGAAGTAGCTAGGAAAGAAGAGGATAAGTACAGAAGGGATGAAGATGCACAGCACTGTGCTCCCAAGAGCTCTGCACTTTGCCAAGCACCATCAGCAGACTTTTTCATAGCAGGACTTTGCTACCTAGTGGAAAATCAGTTGCTTTGTTTTCAGCCAGGGTTCCAGTATAGAAGGAATCACACTGTAATTTAGAATTCTCTGATTTGTTATCTGTTCTGAGCTAAACTGTAAACTTTGCAATGATGTAAAAAATAACAACCACTATTGTGTACAACTGGTATATCAGAGAGAAAAAACTATCAGCGCATACAGCAGAAGCCTCTGTTCAAGTCTCTGCTCTGCTTTGTCTGTTTGCAAACATTGCTTCAGATACGTTTACTCCAGATCCGGGAATAGGTTTGGGTTCTCATTTTGTTTAAGCCCCACAAATGTAAACACTGGATAAAGGCCACTACCACATTTCTCTTGCATACACAAGTTCAAGAACTGCCCAGCACTTCAGTTACCCCAGAAACAAAAATGTGGCTACAAGGAAATTGAGATTACTGCAGGAACTTGAAGCAGACTTTCAAAGTTGAGAAAATTTCAAGTTAATACCCCAAAGCCTAAAATTTCCTAGCATGCTGACAGCTGTCAGTGACCTACTATACAGCCCTTAAAAGACATAATGGGGATCTAGTACTGCAAGCTCTTCCCCATGCTACAACTCATTTTGCAAAGAAAAAACATCCTTAATGAGATATCTTTAAAAAAAATTATGTGTCTTATGAACAGATATGATAATCTTGTAGCAACTCTTTACAGTAGTTTCCTGTAGCCACCGTTCAGTGTTGATCCAACTGATTTCTGTTAGTAGCTAGAGATTAGTAACAGATTAGTTAGCTATGTCAACTATATGAGGTACTTGACACCATTTAACAGCAAAAGTCTTCTCAGCCCTCCAGTTTCACCCATAGTTCAGTTCATGCCATTTATTCACATGTGAAAGTGTAGTACCAGTGTAAATGTCACAGGCAGATGAAATGATGTGGCATCTCTGCTTCCATACCCATCCAAGGAAGAGCTGCCAGCAGCTTCAAAAGGCCTCACTTACCAGTGCTGGAGCCCACACTGTGCAGCTGCAGACTGCAGGGGTGGCAGCTATGACACCTCCAGTCTGTTACAGCCAGCCCAGCTATGGACGTTTCAAGAGGCAAAAGACAAGTGGGAGGTTGGTAGCTAATGGTCCTGCTGTGGGAAGCAGCTGAGCCAGCAGGATTTACTTGCATTCCTTTAATTATACTGTCACAAATTGTCACAGTCATTTCTACAAGATATATCTATAGTAAGATACTATGCCACAGGTAACAAGGAAAAAAAATAGCAAATATAGATGTCCTTATATATTCAAGTGTTGCAAACATGTTTTCTGGTACTTTGATGTTTTATATCGTGCAAGTGTATGTCCAGTAAAAAGAGACATCTTCATAGCCTGCACAGTTCATTATGTCTTTCTGTATTTAAAGTAGTAAAAGGGACAGCGCCTCTTTAGTATGACATGTCCTAAGGGATTTCTGTGCCTCAACATATATTGCAGGCATCCTTTATCTCTTTTTTAAAAGGAAGAAAAAAAACCCCCCACACTTCCAGAACAGCCAACTGCTCCACCCAGACAACCATCACCCCACCCAGCTTCAAAAAGACGTCTGTTATTTATGCCCACCCTACTATCACTTTCTCAGGCACTCTTAAGGAACTGCAAAGTGAAATAACTGGGAGAGCTCAATAGCCAGCCAGCAAAAGTGATAGGCTTCCAGCTTCAGCAGGAAAGTACTGAGGAAATGCCCAGCTACAGCCCACATGACTGAATTATTCTGGTAGTTAGTAGCATTTGAGACTACGTTTACAAAGGCTCTTTTCATGGACAAGGATTGATGCAAAGATACATTCTACAGGCTTTCTTCTGTAGACTGACAGCAGTCAGCTTCAATCATTTACCTGCACTGATGCAGAGCCATGCACGGACATGGATTTATTTACTTCTGTCACTCTCGCCACTCCCACCGTAGGCTTGCCAAATGCCTCTTAATGAAATAAGGGCAGGTTAAAACAGATTAACGTGATTTTCCCCCAGGAACCCAGGGGACGGGACAGTTTACAGCTGCCTGTGCAGAAGGACAGCTGCACCTAAATACACTACAATGGCTCCTTTGGCATGGCTGGTCTACCTGAAAGAACACAGAATGTTTTTGCACCTTGACCTGAGTATTTCCTGCTCTAAAGGCACCTCATGTACTGCTAGCAGCTTCACTTCTTGTACAAGTCTCAGAATGTGGTTTCTTCAGGTTTTACCGCAGGAGATGAACTACCTAACTTGTAACACAGCTTTATTAAAAGTGAACACAAAATCTGGTAGGTTAGCTCAGTTTTTCCTATAATCAGTGCACATTAGGACACATCAACCCTAAATGTGGCTAAACTGAAAAATCGTAGAAGATAAATTCTGGAACAGCTGCAAAATGATGTTTCAGTATAACAAAACTAGGAATTCAAAATCAGGTTTCATTTTTTTCTGTCAAACTGTTCACAGTTTAACACAAACTGAAAACCTAGCCCTTCTTCTAATCTCTTCTATTAATCTTAAGACTTCTTCCTTCTTTGTGCACTCAGATGAGGACATGAAAAAAAGAAAATATGTACCTTTTTTTTTCTTCAATGCTAAAAAGGAAACAAAATACACAACTCAGTTACTTTTTTTTCAAGATAAAGTCTGAAGTTTAGTCTGTTGCCTTCAGGTTCATATGCATTCCATATTACTCAAGGTGTATGAAGTCAGGACTGTAATCTCCTTAGTCCTCCTTTCTTGCTAATGGAAAAGTAAGTTAGCAATGCAATGCTGAAAGACTTCTCTTCCAGTGAGAAGCCTGAAGTTGGGCTATTCTGATGTACCAGGACTGTGCTGCAACAGCACTAGCTACACTCAACACAAGAGTTGTTTGTGCTTTTGCAAACAGTACTAGTCACACTAAGAAATGCTGGTAAGAGGGCTAACTAAAATACTTAGCATAAGTCATTAATTTATGTTAGAGCTCTCAGCAAGCCATCTCTCTCAACTATGACTACAGGAGAAGGGATGTATGTTTAGATACAATTTTCTGAAGAACTAGTCAAGCCATCATGTGATCAGCAAGTCTCATGTAGACTGCTCTCCTACCAAGTCCTCCACTTCCCCATAACCTCAGCTGCTTTCACATGCCTCCGTTCTCTCCTAAGTTTCCAAGAACACCTCCTCCTCCTCCCTTCTTCTCTCACTTCTGTTACCATACTACTGATTCAGGGTTGCTTGGCTTGGAGCTGCATACATCCTGATCCACCAGCACGGGAACAACCGAGACTTTTTTTCAGTTCAAAAACAAATCTGGATGTCTTTTAGGAGTTACTGGCCATATGAGGCCACTGGTTTTAACATAAATTCTGGTAAGGCAATGGCTTCAAAGAACTTTTAGACACACCAAAATCCCAGAGTCTAGCTTGGTAAGGAAACTTCCCTTTACAGTAGCCACCAGCTGCAGTTAAGACAAATTACAAAATACCTTAATCCTAAACCTTTTTAAATTAGGTGTTGACCTTTACACAGTGACTAAAACTAGTATTAGTCTTTCCAGAGTCAGAAATATTAAGCTGCACAGAAGTAAGGTCAGGATGCTAGTTAAGCAATGCCACTCTCCCAGGCCCTTATTTAGACATACTTGTCTACCAAAAAATTGTTGTGTCTTCATTTACTTTGACATGAGTTATTAGAAAGTAGCTGCCAAAGAAAAATGTTACTGTCTTGCAAACAACTCTACTGTATTTTTTTCATGTCTTACTGCTTGAGTGCTAGACAGCATCAAACATCCTGATGCTTAAAAATACCCAACACAAACCAGAAGATAGTTTTAACAGCCAATATACACCTAAGCATGTAGCATACAGCAGCCAATTCAAGAATAAACAATTAATGGGCTCTTTTTTTTCCCCGTAAAACTAAAGCTTACAGAATCTCAACTCATAACCATTCAGAGAGACAACAACAAAAAGTTTATTAATAAAACCCAACAGGCTTCCAGGCCTCTAAAATTTTTCAAACATAAAGTACAAAAAAAGGTACCATATGTTTACATTACAGTCTTGCTGCCTTACACACCATCATAAAAAGTGAACAAACACATTCAGTAACTTCAGGCGTACCATTAAAAAGATATCAGCAAGTGCTCCAGTTTTCTGTACCATACAACTTTATTTCAGTCACATCCCTCTAGCAATGTATCCAAAATATTTGACTCAAGCATACCTTTAGACTGCAAATACACTGAAATAGGGCATCGGGCCTTTCCTATCTCAAAAAAACCCCATTAAATTTTAGTTCATGTTATAAAAAGTAACCATGTGGAATGTGACAAGTCATAATGTGAAATCAAAGTGCTTTATTCCCCTAGCGCAGACAGACACGAGTGGTTATCCAGCCATTCCTTAGTGTATCTCAAACACCAAAAGAGGTGTTTGCTCTGTTGCACCCACCTTGTAATGATCTTTGGACCACTATGTTGAAATTTCATTAACTGACAGCTAAACAGTATCAGTGGATCAGCAATTTCACTTTGATACTTCAAATAATGAATTACATATGAGGCATCCTTTTGTTATTTTTCAAGTTCCCTTAATAATTTGCGAAGTCCTACTGTATTATGCAACATCATATTCCAGTTAGTCTCTTAAAATCCAAGGTATGCCCTATTCTAAACCCTCAAATTATTTCCCTAGAACCCAATAGCTGTCTAAAACACAGTATTTTTGTGCAATTCTTTGCTATTTGCATGGGAAGAGAGAAACACTTCACCCAACAACCTGTGTGAAAGAACTATAAACTCTCAAAGCAGAAAACTTTAATAAGCTTTGGACATCAGTAGTTGCATGGAATATATGCTCAATTCAGATGTGTCCATACTGAAGAATACTCGCATTTTAAGTGTTCAGTCAGAAAATCTCCTTCCTAGAAGAGTCTAAAAACCTATTTATCTTCCAGGGAGAAGGAAGTTTAAGACTTAGGCATTTAATTCTCTTTTCTGTTACAACAGAATTAGCTCTGCATCATAATGTGTATGATTAATCCCCTCCATTTCAGACACCCCACTGTGCAGGTGTACAGTTTAAAAAGGGAGGACTGAGGGAAAATTTCTGGTCCCGTCCCACAGTTAGATAAAGACAAAGTGCTTTGCAAGACTGATTTTACCCATCATATTTGTGGCAACCAACCCAAAATGAAGGCACATGAAATCTATAACAATATAGCCTATAACTTGTAAACTAAAGCTGAACCTCTCTATAATTTCTAGCATTTTTGCACAAAAGTAATGACCAGCACCTATGAAGAGGTTCTATTTTTTTTAACGTAGTTTTTTCCAGAAACAGTTAAGTGTCACTTGCACACCTGTGCAAACACTGTCATTTATTAGGTTTTGCCATGAAGTGCAGAAACTGGTGGTTTATCTGCATGAAAAGTCTGATGCCAATGTATCAGTAGCACTTCCTTCCCATTGCTACGAGAAACATAAGTCACTAGCAACAGCCACAGACAGCTGTTACCTCAAAAGTGCACACTCCCAGCAGCAGTTTTCCTGTGAGGTGTTCTACAGCTTGTGGCATGCACTTCATCAGTGCCTCAGATTTGGATTTTAACATGTCAAAGCCTCTCTACTTTTGGTTAGTCAGGGGCCAGGCACGCACATGCATCTTAAGGAAGCCAACTCAAAACATGCTTTGACAGATGCTGCATTGAAACTGGCCATACCTTAACAACTAGAGATGAGCTGCTACACTGAGTAGCATTCAGGATCCAGGGTCAGCGCAATACCTCAGCTCTTAAGAAAAGCCGAATATGGATATAAATCTGCCTCCTAGATTTCACTGGAACTGCTACCTTTAAAGCAGAGAAACAAGATTCAAGGTTTCCGAAAGCTTTAGCAGAAGGATAGGCTCGTCAATCAGATTAAGACTTACTAGGCTGTCAAACAACAGTTCAAAGCCTTGGCTATCACTTCTCTAGAAATACAGGTTTAAAAGAACTCAAACACCACTGCCATCACTTAACTAGAATATGTAATTATGCTGCTTCATTCAGAATGATAAACAGGGATAGAGTTTTAGAGTTCTAGTTTTTCACCCTATGCGTGAATTCACACACCTTCCTTTTTTTTTTCTTCCCCTCTCTTTTATTTTTTCTCTGTTTTTGCGCAGGGTCCGTTGAAGGGATTGGCACACAAGTTACTAGTGAACACAAAACTGTAGCTATTACATTACAGAACCATATTAGAGTTTCATGAAGATTTCATGCAATGATGTCTGTGCTCTTTTATTCTAAAAGAGAACGACTTGCACAGGTAACACATACAACACAATTTTCTGATTTTAAATGCAGTGAGTTTACACAAAGAACATCAACAAGAATTGACCAGACTTAATAACTGGAACTGCGCTAGGTCTGGCACTTGAGAATTCACAGTGATTAAAATAAAATTGTTTTGCCTAAGACAAAACATAAGATACCAAATATATAAAAAAACCTCTTTGCTTCTATTATCTTGTATTAGTATTACAATAGCAATAAGCAAGCTCAGTAGTACCTCAGACTGCAAAGACTTCTGCACATGGTTAACTTTATTCATTGCTTGCAGTGCAATGGATTTTTTAAAAAAATAATATATTCATGATGTCAAATCAAGCAATTTTCAATGCATAAAGTCAACACGGGCTCAATTCTTTGATGGATTGAAGCTTGGATTCTGACAGGAAACCATTCTCTATCATCTCATTTTGTGTACCCAACTCCACACTGTGCCAGGTGGTATTGCTGTTAAAGAGAAACTTAAGGTATACGTGTATATTACTGAGGTGTTCTTCTGACATAGTAAGTTGTTTGCTAATAGTTTATAGTATCAGTTGATAATATAAGAGTAAAGCATTTGCACTTTTCTTTCCCTCACTCACCTCACTAATCCTAGTAGATCCACTAACACAGGTTTACGATCCCAAAGCCTGCTTTTAGAGAGAAAGGAGCACAGCTTTTAAATATCCCAGCGTTTCTCAACCCACCCACTGCCTCTCATTTCAGCACTGAGGGCCCGGCTGAAGCATCTGTGAGCTCCCAGAGCCCTGTTGACCTGCTGGGCTCACTGACCACACCGAACTAGGAGTTAAAACAAGATACTCAGGACCCATCTGGCCGGAGTCCACGAGTGTAGATGAGCACCCACTCGTACCTGCCTCACCTTCTGCGCTACACCTGAGGGCACTTTGGTCCGTGCATCCACCTCCCAGACCTCCTGCTCCCTGGCCTTATCCAAACACATTGGACTTCGGCCTGAGCTTGAATGACGATTTCAGGGATTTCTCCTCATGCTCTTCCTCCTCAGTGTCACCACGAAAGGAGGGCGTGTTGTGGATGATCTGAGTCCTGAAGCGGATCTTATTAAGCCGAGGCTTCATCCGTCCACTGCCAGAGGCTTTCCTGGTCATCTCCTTTCCTTTGCCTGGCACCGCTGGCCCATCGGTGCCTTCAGCTTCCTCCCCAGCGCCGTGATGGTGGTGGGAGAGCCGGTAGTTCATGAGATGCGACGGCAACACCTTGGAGAGCCTCCAGCGTCCGCTCCCATTGCCAGCATTTCCTTCCTCCTCCTCCTCCAGGGCCCCCACGAGGCTCCGCATGTCCCCCGAGGTGCCCTGGTGCAGGTACTGTGCAGCCTTGCGCCCGCTGTAGTCGCGGATGTCCACGTCGGCGTCGTAGGCTCCCACTAGCAGCTTCACGACCTCGGCGTGGCCGTGCATGGCGGCGATGTGCAGCGCCGTGTGCCCGCCGCTCGTGCGGGCGTTGATGTCCACGGGCAGCCCGTGCCGCTGCGCGAAGTTGACCAGCGTGGCCAGCAGCTCCTGCCGCCCGTGCTTGGCGGCCCAGTGTAGCACCGTGAAGCCGGTGATAAAGTCCCGCTTGCAGAGCAGCGCCGGCTCGCAGCTCAGCAGCCCCTCCAGGCTCTCCCACCGCCCGTCCGAGGCCGAAAGCATCCAGGCGTGCTCCAGGGGGTCCAGTGCCACGGAGCCGGTGGTGCTCCCCTCTTCTTCGGCGGAGGACGAGGCCACCGAGGCGCTATCCGAGTCACGGCCGCGGCTCCCGCCGGGGAGGGCGCCGCGCTTCAGCTGTGGGGAGCTGCCCCGCGCCGCCTCCCGCAGGCTCCGGCGGCCGCCGCCTTGCGCCGCCGCCC
>VYZT01004811.1:1069-16006 GCA_013400735.1 Pomatostomus ruficeps | reverse complement strand
GCGGTCCCCGCCGGGAGCCCCTCTGCTGGTCTCCAGCCACCGCCGGGCTCGGCCGGGAAGGCTCGCCCCGCTGCCCCACGGGCTGCGGGCGGCTGCCGGCATCATCGCCTGTTGCCGGCGGCGTCTCCTCAGCGCCTGCCCATGGGGAGGGCGGCGGGCTCGGCTGCTCCGCGCTGTTCTCCGCAGCCGGCTCCTGCTCCCCGGGGTTCAGGGGGGCGGTGGCGGCGGCGGGGGCCTCCGGAGCGCAGTACCGGCGGCGGAGGTGCACGTACTTGACGCCGGTGCCCGGCTCCTGGCGCACGGTGGCCACTGCGTTGACCAGCTCCTTGAAGCGGTGCCGGGCGGCGGCGCGTCGGGCGGGCTCCGCGGGGCTCAGCCAGTCCCGGAAATGCTCCAGCAGCTCCGCGTTGCGCGCCCGCCCGCCCCGCGCCGTCAGGAACCGCACCACTGACTCCTGCTGCAGCTCCGCCGGCTCCGCCATCGCCGCCGCTACCCCATTGCGGCGCCGCTGCCGCTCCTCTGGCTGCTACTGCCGCTGCCGGTAGCGGTGGTGCGGGCGCGGTAGAGCCGCCGCTGCCCGCGCCCCTCCTCCCGGCGGCAGCATGCCAGGCAATCACTGCTGCGGTGGCGGCACTGCGCCGCCCTCCGGCCGGGAGGCGCCCGCCAACAGTGCCCGCCTCGGCGGCGGAGCGGCAGCCGCATCCCCTCCCCGCGCTCCTCCCCGCCGCGTGGCTCGCCCCTTTGGCGGCAGCTTCAGCCGCGCCTTTCCCTGCCTGCTTTCCTCCCTCCTTCTCTGCTTCGTCTGACGGGACTATGGCTGCTTCCGATGCCGGTCGGCACTCGGTAAGTCCCCTCCGCGGTGCAGGGAGCAGCTGGTGAGCCGCCCCTGCCCTGGGGGTGAGCCCGGCGCGGCTGAGGGGATGGAGGGGCCGGGCAGCACCAGCACCAGGAGGGGAAGGAGGACGGCGGTCACACCGTGCGAAGAGGTGGAAGTGCCGCCTGTACCTCGCTGCCCTCGCTGCGGGGGATCGGGCGCTGGTGAGGGCCGCGTCGGGGTGAGGGTCGGGTTAGTGGGGGAGATGAAGGCTCCCTCCTCACGCCGTCTAGTTCCCAGAGCTGTCGGGCTTCTGGAACACTTGTTGTTAAAGGAACTTGTTTTCAGATGTCACCCTTCTTAGCGCTCCCGTGGCGTATCGCGTATTTCAAGTAATAAGTTGAATCTTAGTTACTGAAGAATTATTTCTGTGTAGTGGCGAAGATGTCAGCGTTATGTTCTGAAGGCGCCGAACCCATCCACATGGCAGTGCTGGAGCGTTAGTTCCCCTGGAGCGTAGTTCCTGTGCTTTTCGGTAGTAGTGGACAGCTTGGGGCTCAGGAAGAGCCACATTTGGGGTGCCCATGAATGTGGTGATGCCCACCCTCGCGGCCAAGGGCGCGGCATCCTTCCCAGGATCTCCGCGCAGCCTCTTGGTGCTGGCGGGACCCTCACCTCCTGCCTAACCACACACTGATTACTGTTTTCTTCAAGTCTTGGAGGGCAAATTTCAGTCACCCCTACAAGCCCAGTAGCAAGCTAGTTTCTTGCTTGGACTGCTAGTCTGGTTCTGCAGAGGCTTGTGCAGAGTGATGCATGTAGTCTGAGACCTAGCATTTGTTTTGGAAAGGCACGGTGTTGTGTGGTTTTAGTCGGAAATAAGTGGCAAATTTAAAAGATAACTTTTTTTTTAGTTTCTTTCTGAAAGAAAGAAAATTTTTTTTAAATGTTACACTATCTCAGCCTATGATATTTCTATCATGCTGTTTTTAATGGGCAAGACACCTTTATATAAACCAAAATATTTTATTAAATCACAGAATTGTAGAATGGTTTGGGTTGGAAGGGATCTAAAAAAGATTGTCTGGTTCCAACCCCCCTGCTCTGGGCAGGGACAGTTTTCACTGGACCAGGTGGCTCAGAGCCCCATCCAGTATAATGAATCTGGAGAAATCTAGACACATTAACTGTGCTACCAACCTTTAAAAAAGGGGTTGAGGGAAGGAATAAGATGTGATTTAGATCAATTAGGTGATCAACTGGGTGATATTTCTTTTGGAAGCAGTAAGAATGCAGGTATTATGTGGTCAGTTTTGTGGACTTAATTTCTCTGCATTTTTGTTAGACAATAGCAGAGTGAAGCCGTGTGAGGTGCTGGCATTTGGAACAAACACCCGATGTCCTTGGAAAATTTCAGAAGGAAAAATGTAGGCTACTGCTTTTCTATTAAGGGAATGCTTCAGTTGCTTTCAGGTGGAACAGGTTTATACAGTGATTCTTCTGTAAGGAAGGTGAAGGTGTCCTGAATGAGGGCTTGCTGCTTGGCAGGCAGCAGCAATTTACACACTGAGACAAGGTGCTTCTATTTCTTTATTCTAGTTTGTGCAAAGTAGGGTGCTAGCTGATAAGCCACAAAATGCTAGCTCCCCAGTCATCAAAACTACATTTATACATTTTAGCAAACAAGAAAATCAAGGGTCATTGGCTACCAGTTGCATAGTTATCTTAATTAGTGTTCTGCCTTCTTTTGGTTAGAGATTCTCTTGTTTGCCATGCTAATTAGTCCACATCCACAGTCTTTCTCTTCTTTTGAGTTGGTTCGTTTCTTGAGTTGGTGGTCCATGAGTCGGTGGTCACGATCTCCACCTGCCGAAGTTGCCTTGGAACTGAATCAGTTGGAGCTGATTTTAGCATAGTTGCTGAGTTGGCTTTGTTAGTTTCTTCCTTATGTGGGGAGTTCCGCCAAATGTCCTTGTGGCCCGTAAGTTCTGCGTTCTTTGTGTCCACTATCATTAGCACATCCTTCTCCCCAAGCTTTGTTAACCTCCCCCAGATCTGAGATCATCGAGGCATGTCAAGCCCTAAACCTTAACAAGGCAATTCTACTGACAAAGTAATTCATCTTTCTAACACCTGGACATCAGATGGAAATAAATTTATTCCTTTGAGGTTTTTTTTTTTTTTTTTGTTGGAGAGTTACAAAGTGCGGTGGTTTTGACGGTAGCCCAGTGTGGTTGGGAGTTAGGCTGGTGACATGAAGATGAAAGGCCTCCCTTCTGCAGTCACACTGAGCCTCTTGCACTGGCTTTTGGTGTGAAGGCTGAATTGTTTGTGTTAGAGGAACTGCCTTATATTAGTGGCAATAGAGGTGCTTTGAGTATAAGACTGAGTAGCTGGAGTTCTTAGATGTGCAGCTACTCTGTCTCATACACTTGTCTTTAAGTGGACAGGATACTGACAGTGTTTCTCAGCACTTTTTAATAGTAATTTTCTTCTGGTAGAATGCCTTAAGAAATTTTGTTTTCAGGGAAGCATTGAATGTACTTTTTTTTGTAGCCCACAGATGTAATATATTCTCTTTAAATTGTTCACTTTGTGTATGCATTTTCCCTCATGTTAGTCTGAAACGGAATTACCTGATTATAGTAGTCTAAAATGAGAGTTGATGCAGTTAGTGCAGTGCAGTCTGTAGTCCCATACAAGGAAGTCCTGTACAAATCAAGAAGAAGATGGGTATATGCTGTGAGGAATAGCCATATCTTTTTAGCTAAAAGAATTCTGAGCTTTGCTCTGCATACCTTTTAGAAAAGGTGCCGCTTTTACAGATTTTAAGCGTTAAATTAAAATTTTCCTACTGCTGTGTGTATGTTCACAGGAAACAGTAATGGTTTCTAATTCCATATGGATTGGAAGTATAAGAGAAAGAATAGCATGGACCTGATCTATTTTCTCCCTACATTTTTCAGTTGGACTTGTCTATTTCATTCATGTTTCATAGGGTTGGGTTTTTTTGCTTTGTTTTGTTTTTGGGTTGTTTTTTTTTTTCCCAAAACCTAGACTTTATTTTAAGCCTTCAAATTGTCCTGTAAAGTCAATTTTAATTTTTTCTCTAATCATGCAATAAAGCTGATTTGACAGGTCTTTTTTTTCCAGTCTTTGGCTTTTCTTCGTTGTGTGTGAAATCATAAGAAATGCGTACTAGCTTTCTAGTAGAATTAATTTGTTGCCATTGTTAACTGATATTTAAAAATTATTTTTCTGTAGCAAAATGATGGCTGTCGAACTTTGTCCTTGTCTGCACATGTTGGGTTTGATAGCTTACCTGACCAACTACTTAGGAAATCCATCAAGCAGGGCTTCTGCTTCAATGTTCTTTGCATTGGTGAGTGGTATCTGGGTGCTTTAAGACTTTAGTGGTGTACCCATCTTAGGAAGCGACTGAGGTTTAAATCCAGTTGTGGCATTAAACAGTTTCTTTAATGTTAAGTGTGAACTATAATTCCACCCCTTCTCCCAGCTTTGCTGTTTATATCCATTCTTTGGGTTTGTGTATAGCATTTTCATAAACATGTGAAGACCAAAAAATGTTGAAAATGGTTGCCAATTATTTATTCATTTATCAGCAGCCTTTTGATTCTTTTGAGTAAACTGGGCTTACACTCATAACAAAGAGCTTCAGATAAAAAAAATTCTAAAATTCCAAGGTGGTATTACTGAAGTGTTTTTGTACTTACCAAGTGTTTTGCTCTAGTATTTTACCCTTATTCTTAAAAACCCTTTGTTGAATCTCTGGTTTCACAGCTAGCTACTTAACTTTTTAAACTATAGGAAGTTAGTTCACACTTTTAAAGAAACCAAAGTGTCATGGCACTGTTCTGCTCGTTACTCTCATTAGCTGGTAATTTACCCCTATATGTAAGATGAAAAAAAAAAAAGAAAATATATTTAGTGCTCACTAAAAGAATGGACAAATATATTTGATCAGAGAAATCAGTTGAGAAGTTTTTGTGTACATTTTCTGTGCTTATTATGTGTTTCTTTGATGGGCAAAATTTCTTTCCCAACCCTTCTGTTTAACTTTAGGGGAAACTGGAATTGGGAAATCAGCTTTGATGAGCAGTTTGTTTAACACCAATTTTGAGGACTCTCCATCAACACATTTTCTGTCAAGTGTACGACTTAGAGCCCAGACTTATGAACTCCAGGAAAGTAATGTTCTTTTGAAGTTGACCATTGTAAAAACAGTGGGATTTGGTGACCAGGTGAACAAAGCAGATAGGTAAGTGCCCTCATGTCACTATGTCATGCTGAAGTTCTGGTCTTAATTGCAAGTTGATTTTTCTTTGGGCTTTGTAGTAAACGGTTGTCTTACATGTGTTCAAAATAGATGGTTAAGTGTTTTCCCTGTGTACCAAAGTAAGCATATTTTTCTTCTCACGTAGGAAATTATTTTATAAATCAGATGAACTCTGCCCCTTTCTTTATGATATAATCTTTTATAAATGTATGTACATGCAGTAGTTTCATTTGGGGTGGAGAAAAGCAGGGAGGTCAATGGGAGGGTTTTTTAAAAAATCAAGCAGATTATAAAGTACTGTAGTTTTATATAGATTAGATCTACAGGGTTTTTAACAATTTGATTATAACATGTTCAAGACCTTGAACTGGAAGTAATATCGTGTGGATTACCAAAGGCCTTTGTTTTTAGTGTTGGACAGCTCAGTCGGGAGATGTAGAGGCAGCACACTGGTATCTTACAGAACTTTTTTGAGTCTCTGCTTTGGTGAATTTAAAATTATACAGGACTGAACTGTCTCAGCAGACAGTTTCTTTCACCTTAATTATACAGAATTTATGCTATCTGAGTACATAAATGGTGGTACTCATGTAATAAAAGAAGGTTAGAGAGTCACATTAAGATCATCATGAGAGCTATGGCTTATGATATGACTAGATAATAGCTACTGCTATTGAATTGGATGAAGGAGGTAAAGTAGATACTAATATAGCTATTAGAGGTTTTAATATGTGGTATAGGAGGTGCCTTTTCATTCTTCTAATTTTGTGTGTAACACCTGCTTCTGAATTTTGATAGCATTTGATCGGGTTTATAAACTTCATGTAGCAGAAGAAATATAAGGGTGCACTGCTTCTACATCTAGCAAAACTTTCTTTTTGAAAGCGCATTAGAAGCTGGTTTTAAGTAGGATAAAGTATACTTGAACTGTACTTACTATAAATCAGATTTATATTCTCTAACATTTCTCATTTTAGTTTTTGTCTATTGTTTAAGAGCTCTCTCATGTACAGTACTTCAGAAGATAAAGTGCATCCTGTTTCTTGATACTATTAGTTGCATATTCTTTCTTTTCTTATATGGTACCTAAGAGGTTGTTGTATCTTCCTTATATTTAAGAGTTTTGCATTTGGACAACTTAGTTGCAAAAATTTGAAAACATCACTTGGGAAGTGCAGTTATAATCATAATTAACTTTATGTAGCTTTTTTCACTAATAGTAGCTAGGAAATGTTTTGTCTGTATTAGATGCACAATTCTTTTTTGAGTAGCTTTTCAGAAATTAGGATTAGTCTGTATGTGTAATTTTCTGCCCTACTTGAGCAGCCTTAAAGCTGACACATAAAGCAAAAATCCACAGAACAATACAAGAGAATTCCCTTCTTAGTCTGTCTCTGTTTAGGAGTAGCTAATATCTGGTTGTTAAATTTTATTTCCTACAGCTATCAGCCAATAGTGGATTATATAGATGCACAATTTGAAGCCTATCTCGAGGAAGAACTGAAAGTTATACGTTCTTTATTTAGCTACCATGATACTCGCATCCATGTCTGCCTCTATTTCATTTCACCTACAGGCCGTTCCCTAAAAACCATAGATTTGTTAACTATGAGAAGCCTAGACAGTAAGGTAAGGCTTGGAAACAATTCCAAGAATTTGTCTTACTTTCTAAAGCATCTTGTAGTTTTTAGGTCCACTAGCACCTTTCAGTTCCGTATTGATGTGTTTGGTTTGGTAATGTTTTTTTGGTACTGGTATACTTTAAGTTCAGAATAAATGGGCTCTGCAAGTAGCTTGCAGTTCATCACTTGTTTATTTACAAGTCAAAAGGAGAGAGACATCCAGCAAGAATATTGAAATATGAAGCACAACATAGTTAAAAAAAAAACAGTGTAAAAAAAAGTAGAACCACACCAACTGTACTTTCATTGAACTGTAAACATCGCAGTGAGATTGGATAGGATACCTTCCATAAGTGCTGTAGTATTTCTAATTAAGCTTGTTCCTGGTTTTGGGACTACTGGAAAGTTGGCATATAAAAACCTCTGCAGCACTGTGAAGATCTTTGTTACAGACCACTGAAGAGGCATGAAGAGCCATGAACAGAACACCCTGCCAACGTGACTTTTTCTAAGATAGGCTGCAGTAGTGTTTTAACATCTTGATTTGTTTAGAAAGCTTTAAAATAGCAGTTTCTAGTGAAATAAGTTGCATTTTCTACATCCTTAACTTTCTTCCTGTGATAGGGCTGTGTGAACTGGATGAAGCTAAATGTTTAATCTATTTTAAGAAACCTTATATTAATTGGATTTAATTTGTTGAAATGTTGAGGAATCTGAAAACTTAAATCCATTTGCTGTGCCTTTAGCCTCTTCCTTTGTGCTTTACTAGAGCCCCTCCTGCTAAATTTTCTTTCTGCATTTTCTTGCTTATGAGAAGTTTCTCCAGGATAACAAGGATTAAATCAGCTGTCTAGTCCACATTTGTGGTTGATAAGCACGTTCGGGATTTTTGTTATTTTATTTTAGGATGAATTTTGCATTTTGAACTTCTCAATAGCAGAGAGCAAGTGAAGGGAAGGTATGGTGGTACAAAGGTAGGGGAGAGCAGGGTCATTTCTATGTGCTATGTTGTTGGTTTCTAGGTTGTGCCCTCTCTTTACTGAACTTCCTTTAATGCAGTGTTTCAGAAGAAAAGGATAGAGATGCTTGAGTCCCAACATCCTGAGAAAATACTTCCATCAGGATAACCCGAAAGTTATTCTGCTTTGGGGAATTTTGGCTTCTAGCCACCTACTGCAAATATTTTTAGTTCTGCTTTGGCACAGAGAGAGCATGAACCACATGCAACGCTGTTGTTTTATCCCTTTGCAATGGATTCTTCTTTGTGATCTTACTACAGGAATATCCATATACACAAAGAGTTATATGCTTTAAGTGTAGTTTAGTTTCCATCTGCAGCATGTTTGTAGTGCTTTTAGTACTGCGTTTTCCTAGTGGCAGTTAAGAACTCAGAATTCCCCAGGATGTGGGAGTCCTTGGGTTCATTCACTGAGTACAGGATTCCGTAAAGAGAAGATGGTACAGCCACATGCATCCGTCCAATGTGTAAATCCATGTGAAAAGCTGTCTCGAGTCTCTTCCTAAATCCACTACAGTGTACACTGTGTGCTTTTGTTACGGTCTGCTGCTACAGAACAAAACCAGATTACACAGCTCAGAGGTAGAGAGGGTTCTTGGAATAGATTAGGTTCATTTTGTACTCTGTAGTCCTGAAGAAAAAAACAGTGTATCTATGGTCAGTTTATTTTTCTCTATTACGAATTGGGTGAGTAGCTAAGAAATTGGACTCTAGCATTTAGACATTGGAAAATCCTGTAGTTTTGCTTAGGATGTCATCACTACAGACCAGCCAGGTTTCATTCACAGATAAAGGGAATCTTTTCCTGTACCCTTTCTTGCTGGAGATAGTGATTATTCAACTAAGAGCTCTGCAGTTCTAATTCATTCTTGCAGAATTGTATACAGGTTATGGTTAAGTCAGTAAAGTATCGTGGGGATTTAGTTTGGGTTTTTTCCCTTCAGAAAGGATCTTCAGAAATTTTTATATTGATTCACAGAGATACACTTAAATCAGCCTGCTCTTGCAACCACCATTGATTTCAAATGCATGTATTTCTTTTCCTTCTTTGTTGCTTAGCTAAAACCAGAATAAATGTTACGCTTTTCAATTTTAATATAATGGTGGTGATTTAATGTCAATGTTGACAGCTGTAATCACAGTTTCTGATGATTTTGCTTTTTACTGTTCTCCTTGGTAGGCTTTCTCTGCTATTTGTTTTCTAAGAAATCCTCTCCCAATTAATGAGTGCTTGAAAAACTTTCATGTTGAAAAGACAGAGTAGAGGTTAATGTAATTCTGAGAACATTATGTTCCATCCATTTTTAGACCTATATTAGAGAAAACCTAAATTGATTTCCCTCAGCTAATTTGATTGAAGGTGTGAATTACTCCTAGCTGTTACAGATTGTTTATACAATTCTAAATGAGTTCAGTTATTAAAAAATATATTCCATAATTTTATTTGATTTTAGATATTTTACCCCGTATATGTGTAGATCATGTATGCTACACAATTAAGGACTATCATCATGTAATCTTAGAAGTGATAGTTCAGAGTTGGCTTGCTTCTTTTTCTTTGGGACATTTTGCTTGAGACAGAAGTCTTGTTTGAAAAATATCCATTTTGAATCTGTTCTTGACAGGCATTTCCATTTGGACATAATATTCAGAAGAACAGAAAGTGTGTGGTTTTTTCTTTTTTCTTCTCCTTCCTTTTTGCATCTGTGATCAAGGAACTCTGTAAAACTCTTCATCTTCTGAAATCTGGAAGAATTATATATATTGTTCTTTCAAAATATTTGGATATTGGCATTCATCATTTGCATTTAGTTCTGAAAAATGTGTATTTTGGGAGTGGTGATAGTATTTGTAAGAAAAAATTGGCATCTACTACCTTCCAAGTTACTGCCATAACTGTTTTAGGAAATAGGGCAGTTTAATAGAACTGAATTGTGTGTTCTGAATAATTAGTGTAAAGACTGGTAAGCAAGATGCTTTAGCCTTTGTCATTCCTCTGCTCATGTCAGATACTTGAGAAACTGCTGCAGTGTAGAGGTGCAGGAGATGTAGCTGAAAGGAGCCCAAGGAAGAGGCTCAGGGGTAGGCAGGGCCTGGTAGCCAGCTTCCTTTGCTTTGTGTGCTTAGATTGTCAGCTTTCATTTAACACCTGAGCCATGTCCCCTGCTACTATAAACTAAACAATCTATGTTTTTAGCAGAGATATAAATACTTAATGATGTTTAGTTAATCAGTAAGCATTGCTTTTGAGTACTTCACTCTGTGAGACCTCCTTCCTTGTTCTTAGAATCAATCAGTCTTAAGGGAGTATGTTAAATAATTGGTTGCTAGTTGTTAAATGATGCCCATGAGAATATTTTTCATTGTTTCTGAAACTTTGGTGTCAATTGATGAAAAAGTTTGGACTGCAGGGGAAGTTTTAAACAGCGTATTAGAAAACAAACCTATTTACAAAAGTTGCCACCTCAAAATTGAAGTCCCACACATTTCATATAATTTATGTCATTAACAGGTGAACATTATACCAGTTATAGGCAAAGCAGACAGCATTTCTAAAGCTGAGCTACAGGAGTTCAAGAAGAAAATAATGAGTGAATTAGTTAGTAATGGCATCCGGATATACCAGTTTCCTACTGATGATGAAACCGTTTCTGAAATTAACACCATCACAAATGTAAGTAAATGACAAAAATATTGATGTTTCAGTACTAAAGCATCATTCTCTAATGCTGATAAATGCCACTGCTTTCACCATTTTCTTTAAGCTTGTAAGTTTGCATGTTGCAAGTTTGTTTGTTTATTTTTCTCTCTCCTTAGAACACTTTTATGTATTGGGGGTTTTTTCCTACTTGCAAATCTTCCTGTCCCTCTGCTGTTGATATCTGTAACAGGAAAGAGGTTCTCATGCATAAATGCCTTTTCTAATATCTGGTTAATTAATATATAATTACTACTATAGATGGACAGATTGATTTTGCTCTTTTCCTCACCAAATACAGTTTTACTTCTGGTAGAGAAGATATTTAGGTGCCTTATGTCTACAATTTTCTCTGGTCTTTATCATAGCAAGTCTCCCACCTGCTTTTTTTCTTTTATTTAGTACTTTCTTTTGAAATTTGGATAGATTTTCTCTGGGGATGAAAAAGTCAGATGTAGCTCTGGCTTATTTTCTGTTGCCCTTTCCGACTGTCCCAGGGGTAGCTGCCAGCTTTCGGTCAGGCTGTGAAGCTAGGTGGCTTTGCCGTGAGCACTCTGTATTTGCTGCTCACGTGCATGTGTTTGTAGGTGCACATGACCAAGTTTGTGTGTAGCAGGGTTTGAAAGTAAGGAACAGGAGCCAGGATGCCAGAGCCCATAGCTCTGCAGTCCCAGCCTCTGTGACCCGGCCAGGGAGTGAGAATGTGCAGCTGTCGATCAGTGACAGGTCCTTTTGCTGTGGGGAAACGTGGTGGTTTATCACTTACTGCTTCCATCCTCTGCTAGTGGTCTATTTTCCAGGCAATGGTGTTTCTTTATTTGGTCAGTTGTTGTGGGTCAGCACGCAGGCTGTCTGCGCCCAGCCTGTCTTTGTGCCAAGCCCACAGCAGTAACCACACCACAAGATCCAACCTGTGATTGTCACATGAGTGTTACTGGGATATGAGCTCTGAGTGAGTGTGAGTCGTGTGTTCTAGAGCAGTTTTCTTTTTGGGGTGACACTTCCTAGCGCAGCCCAGGATGTAGTTGGCTGTCCTTGCCATTGGGGCAGACCTGCTGAATCAGGAACAACCTGTTCACCAGGTTGTTGTCCCCTTGTCTTATTCTGCAAAGTGCCTTTCCAGACAGTCGGGGCCCAGCATGTGCTGGGGCATGGGCTTGTTTCTCCTGACATGCAGGACTTAGCATTGCTCTCATTTCTACTTCATGAGGTGCCTGTTGGTTCATTTCTGCAGCCTGTTGAGGTTCCCCTGAATTGGCTACACACTCATCTGGGTCTATCAACTGCCCTCTTCTGCTTTTATTGTAGTTTGAATTTTTTATCAGTAGATAGTGCCTCGCTGCTGATCTCCTAAGAGTGGTTTCTGGTTTGAAACTGCTTGTTGGCTTTTCCTGAAACGGTGTTTTCCTCCCTAATTTATTTCTGAAGTGTTTTTCTGCTTTGATGTAAGAATGTTGACAGATAAGACTGTATTGGTATGACTCTTACAGGGTTATTTGCCATTTGCTGTGGTGGGAAGTATGGAAAAGGTGAAAATTGGAAACAAAATGGTGAGAGCTCGTCAATACCCTTGGGGAATTGTAAAAGGTAAAGGAATTCTTAAAAGTATTTTTACAAGATGTTTGCTGTTGTTGAAGTATGAAATTTACCAATAATACAAGGGGCTGTTTCACTGATGCCAGGCTGATTGTATTTTGGATCTGTACTTTAAGGAATTTAGCAAGTAATACTTGAGGCATGCACTAATTGGTAGTTTCACCCACACTGTTGCATCCTTGGAATCAAGGTATAAGATGGTGTATGTAGTATTTGGGTAGGTTAGTATAGTGGCAGTGCCTCTAGCACTACCGAATTTCAAACATTCTTGATTATCAATAAAGAAGAGGGTTAAAAAAGAGAGAAATGTGTTGTTGTTCAGCTCAAACAGAAAATCAGGACAGGTTGAAATATGTTCACCAGTACTTAGGTCTTCAGTACTTCAGTGTGTATATTAGAAATGATAAGGAAGTATAAGAGGTAGGATAAACAACAAGAGAGATTTTCCTAGAAGTATACCTAGCGAACAAAATAAGTGATGCTGTTTAAAATGAATTTTTACTATTTTGCTACTTTTACTTAATAAAATAATCTTCTTTTTCCTGATCAGTGGAAAATGAGAGCCACTGTGACACTGTAAAGCTTCGCAGGATGCTTTGCACAAATATGGAAGACTTAAGAGAGAAGACTCGTGCATATTATGAGTCATACAGACGCTGCAGACTGGAAAAGTTGGGTTTCAGAGATGTTGGCCCTGAGGACAAACCAGTCAGGTAAAGGACTTAATGTGCAACAGTTGCTTTCAGCATCCATTCACTTCACATCACTCAATGCAGAGCAGGGTTCGTACATAAAATAGATTTTCTAAGAAGGAAAGAATTTTTTTTAATTGAAGGATGTAGCTGTTCATTAAGTTACCTTCATGGAGAAGTATATGGGTTTAGATGAGCATTGTTTTTAAAGACATGCAAACCAGTTGTATTTTTGAAACCTTTCTCTTCTATAAAAAACCCGAGGATTTTAATTTTTCTTAGGAAGCATGTCTGTTTTCTTTAGGTACCTATGCTTTATGAATTTTTAAATTTATTTTCGTTATATATTAGCATTATGCTCTACATTGTCTCTTAAAAATGTCTGATTCTGAATGATTTGGTTGGACTCTGGGTTCAGAAGGAACTGAAGCAAAAACTTTTACAAAATAAGTGGTTACACTGTTGACTTCCCGCATTATCTGCCATTAGAACAAATGTCTTAGCATTTTCAGGGCAAGAAACCTCTTGCTAGACTGTAGGGAGTTAAAAGAGGATTCCAAAGGAAAGTTAAGCAGAGGGTTATAGAGACACAGTTGTTTCATGTAGTAAAGCTGCTTTCTGCAGGAAGCATTTAAAATTTCTATATCCATTTTGTTTAATCTTTTATTTCCAGTTCTCTTGTCTCCCTTTTCCAGCTCCCCTTTTTTTTTTATGAATAGAACTGTACTTTTAATTGGTCAGAATCCTGATGGGGAATAGCTGATGCTTCAGGAGTTGTTCAAGCCTTCATGGTTTAGCAAAGCACTGTGACTGCATAGTCATGGTGAGAAATAATGACTTAACCCAGGCATGAAAACATAATAGGACTTTGCATTAAAAACAGTTTCTCACTGTTTGAACCAAGACACATTTGCAGATTAGTTCATTTAGATGATCTTGAGCTGAATCAATGATATCTTGACATTTCTCTTGACTTAACAAGAAAGGAATGCATCCTTTTCATAAAAAGAGAACCAAAGGTGAAAGAGGTTTAAAACCAGCTGAAATTAACCATAGAATTTTCATTTGGTTTAAGTAACTGTGTGAACAGCTGATGTCCTGTTATCCTTGTCTAGGGAAGATGTTTTTTTAGAGATTTGTCCATGGCAGTATTGACTCAAGTACCTTTGGCTTTTCTGATGCTGGATTTCATGGTGTACAGCCCTCTGAAGATAAGAGTTTAATTATAAAAACCATCATTCATAGAAGTATTTTCTTGTACAAACACAGGAATTATCTTTGTAAAACCCCTATGCAGTTTGCATTTTGGTAATAGCCTGAAGTGGCAGGTTCACATCAGAATGTCCCAGGATTTTACACATCAGAGCTCGTTCAGAAGTTGTTTGCTTCTTGGATATACAGAAGAGCTGAGTTCTCTCTAGCGTGTAGTTTTCATGTATGGCCCACAAGATGTCAGTTTTCTTGAGCTATTTTGGGCAAGAAAGTACACTTGGTAATCAGTTTTGGTAAATCAGATCTATTTAAAATGTCATTGTTTTGGAAGGATAAGAATAGATATTCCATAACAATCTAGAAAAATGAACTTTTTCCCAGATTTGCTGCAACAGGAAGAGAAAAGGATGGATGTGGTTGTCCCTCAGTAATGTGGCATAGTGAATGACACTGAGGTCTGAAAGAGAAAGTGTTTGGTGTTTTGGGAGAGACATTTTATGATACCATAAAAAAGGAGGAGCATTTAGAGGATGTGTATGCAGTGTAATTAGCAGACTAATGCAGCTGTACCCTTAAGGTGTTTTATCAAGTTACTGAGGAAACAATTGTCGCGGTTTTGATCCTGGCTAAGTGCCAGGCACCCATGGCAGCCGCTCACTCGTTCCTTCCCCTGCCACAGCTGGGCAGATGAGGGAAGGAGAAGGGAAAAAAACCAAGGGAATTAACTCAGAGGTCTATGAGTTGAGATAAGGAACCGGGAGAAAACACTCCAAGGACAAAGCAGGCTCAGCTTAAAAGTTGCAAAAGTGAAAATTTATTACTACCTGAGTTAGAAGGAGGATATGAGAAATAAACTAAACCTTTAAAAGACACCCTTCTTTCCACTCCCCACCCTTCCCTCCCTCCCACCAACAGTGCAAGGGGGGCAGGGTGTGGGGGTTCAGGTCAGTCCATTTCCAAGATCTTCTTCCCCTGCTTAGGGAGAGGA
>VYZT01004809.1:2292-24392 GCA_013400735.1 Pomatostomus ruficeps | reverse complement strand
CCAAAAAAAATGAAAAGAGAAAAGGACAGGTTTTGTATTCCTGAACATTTGCAAGAGTATTGAATGGTGAGGGAGAAAACAAAATTTGATTTACTGTAGAGGAAAAATACTAAATCCTGCATACTCATCCTTGGCTTTCAGTTGAGCAGAATAAACAGTCTTGATTTAGATAATGGTTTGTTTGCAGTTCTGTTCTGGTTACGCCTTGTGGAAGTATTCAAATTCTCTTGCTTAGAAGTATAAAAATGCCTTTGAAAGGGAGATCGTCCTGAGCAATCTTCTGATTTGCTTCTTAAGCAAATTTACCTGAATTTGCCAGATCTGTTGACTGATCTTTTTGATGTTTTCTTTGGAATCTGGAGGTTGTCTAGGTTTATAAATGTTGCATGTATATCTCTGTAATTCGTGTATGGCTTCTAAAAGGCTGTTTCAGCGTTAAATCAGCTGTTTTGGCCTTAGATCTGAAGAACAGCATCAGTTCACAGGTTTTGACAGTCTTGGTAACAGACAATGGCTCATAGATTTGAATATTTACTTTGTCTAATCTGAACCAGGAAGCTACTTGGTGAGAAGATGAGACTTTGGCCAGGATTGCAAGGAGACACTTTGAAATTAAGAAGTTGAAAGGAATTAGAAGGTAATCCTCTGATGGGCATCTGATCCCCAATACAACAAAGTGGGGGAGTGAAAATACACCAAAACAAGGAAAACTAATTTGAGCTTTTCAGTCTCCTGAAACTACATGTAGCTGTGTCTTGAGTATTCTTATATTTCTAGAACCCCTTTTCTTTCCTGCTATGATATCCTTGTAGCTAATTCCGTTTCTTCCACCGAACATCATGACACCATGATGGTCACAAAGGGAATGGATGGGCGCATTTACACTGCACTGTGTTCTAGAGAGCAATATACCTCAGCAGCATGGGGCTGTACACTAACAGGGTTGAATTCCCTCCAGAATGTANNTGTAAGAGAACTCATTTAAATTTAGCTCCAGGATCTGTATATTGCTTTACACTGTTCTATGACAGAAGATAAACCTGCTGGGGTTAACATGGTTCATAATGAGGCATTTTGGTAACATCACCAACTCAGTCTAAAAGTTTCATTGTAGGAGTGAGAAGATTTGTGAGTTCAAGTTGCAAAGAAATGAGGCTGGAAAGAAGTGAAAAGGAGAGCTTCATCTCTGAGCTACAATTGTGAGTTCTTGGGAAGTAAATTCAATGCACTGACTTTGACCTGAAATGAAGATTATTCTTGTGCTTACTGTGACTCTGCTGCATGATGATCTGGCATTTTTTCACCAAACAGAGAAACATGCCAGCTCCTAATTCCTCCTGAAAGGAAGTCACTGTATTAGAATGCTAAGAGTGCAGCAGTGGAATGTGCATTTCCAGTAACGCATTCATTAGCACTGAATATCCAAAGAAGGAACATGCTCACTGCACACTGACAAACTCAGACCATTTGGCAGATTCTGAGGTTTTTCAGAGGTTGGCATTGTGACATGGGCTGAGCTTTTAACCTTGCCCACAACATTAATAAAATTTAAACTGAAAGAATACGTAGTCCAAGCAGGGCATGTTCCCAAGTTTGTGCCAAGGTCTAAGCCATGCTGTACCTCAGGACTCTGAGCTCTGAAGTGCTTATTAATTTTTCCCTGTAATTCTTAATAAAATTGTATTGCAGCATGAAAGCAACAAGGGCCTCTCTGATAATTTACCCTCTGCAAGTTCAAATCCATGTTAGTGAAACGAACTGTCTGCCTTATATTTCAAAAGTAATGAATTCAAATTCTGTTGGGATTGTAATTTTATTAGAAATTCTGCATATCTTCTCTTATTATTATTTATGGGTCAAATGGATCATTATATTGATTGATCAACACTTAATTTTTTATTATCCATAAATACTCAGCAAATAATGAAAATACCCTGTCACTTTGTTAAAGAATCATCAAAAATGACGGTAATAAGATACTTCTCTAATTAATTTTTTGCATACATGTAGATGAAACTTGTATATCTCTGGAGCTTTGGCTGACCACTCAAACAACTGTTAGGAAAAGCTGAGTAGTAAAATAACTTTTATATAAATATATGACTGCATTTTTAGCAGTGCTCACTGTAAAAATAAACAACATACAGGGAAGTAGGGTTTGTGATAATGCTCTAAGTTAATAATCTTGAGCATGCCAACAAACTTTTGACGTTGTCGTATGAATGAGGCATTTCTGCAGTGTAGTCAGCTCAATGTAAAAATCAAAAGTCATGCACCTCTCTTCTAGGAACCAGGTCTATATTCTCTAGCTAGAAAGAGGAGAGACTGGGAATTTAGTTGTATTTGTTTATATTTATTGATTTTTTAAAGTTATAACATTCTCCTGGATTTGTTAGGCTCCTTTTCTCCTAACTTCCACTGACTGATAACCCATAAAGTATAGGAGTGAAACACAGCATTCAGTCCAAGTAATGTATGTATACATATGTATTATACCATTAGATACAAATCTTGACAGAGAGACACTGGGCCTTATTTTCTAACATTCTGAGTGCATAGAAATCCAATTGAAACTTTAAAAAGCTGAAAAAAATCATGTCCCTGAAGATTAGGAGCATTTTTCCTAGCGTGAGTAACCAGCATCTACCATTAAGAAAACCCATAAATTAGTTGTTCTGGGTCTCCACTGGCCTCAATACTGCCTAAAATAAGAATACTCTTGTAATGATGCAAAGCAAAACTGAAAAGATAGATATATTCTCTTTTTTTCTGTCACAGTCATCTTCTGTGGACCAGAGTTAAATGCATTATAGATTAAAATTATTGATTTATATATTTTGTAGATAATGCAGAAAATCAGGCATCTCAATATATATAATGTATTTTTTTCTACTAAGCAGGTCTACAGGTGTGCTCAAATTATACCACAATGGGTTGTTCATGAACAGCAGTACCAATAAATGTGATTTTTTTTGCACATTGAATCCCAATTACCTTTACCTCTGCACAAAACCGACTCACTGTTCCTCTCTGAGTGTACTCCATGATGTGCTTGCACGTGAGACTCGTAATTACTTCATGTGTCTCATAAATCCCTCCACAGTAACCTTGACTAATTACAAGTGGGCAAGCTAATGTATTGTGGTTGGCACTGAACTCCTCACAGACTGGTCACCTGAGAGGCCAATAGCCCACAGAATTTTTTAATTCTCAGTTGAAACCTTTTTTCCATGGAAGCAGCAATTTGTCTCTTTCTTTACTACCCAGGTGCCAGTTTTCATGAAACTCATGGTAGACTTTATGTCCGTACAGTTTCTACAGTTTTGCTCCCTCCTTAAAGGAGGGGAACTGACAGATGGGCGAAAGAGCAAACAGTGCAATGTTGTGTATTTTATCCTTTGAAAACCAGGCTATAATGATATAGAAAACTTCACTCACAAAGCTCTGAAATATCAAACAACTCTCACAAAGTTATGTGACAAACACCACTCACAAAGTTATGAAATACCTTATAAATATGAAATATCTTATAAATATAAAAGGTGAAACGCTGATTTATGCCAATAATCTCTTCAAACACTAATGTTTGTCTAATGGATTCAGCTACCAAAAATTATTGCATATGCTACAGAAAGCATTGTAATTTGAGACCCACCTGTGCCATTATATCAAAGCTAAAATTATTCCATGAGACTTTGGAACATTCCATGTTGGTTGATACTACGTACTTTTAACTAAAAGCTTCTCCTTTCACTTTACATCAACAGAAGTGGAACAATTAATGCTTCAAAATACAAGAGAGGCTTTTGTTCTTGTTTAAATTTTTGTACCTTAGCTTGAAAGGTATCTTGAGCTCCTTTGAAGTTTCCCTTTAATATACTGCACCCAAACCACTTATTTATAAGAGCCTCATTTAACTTTCACATTTTAGAGATCCTTCAATGCAAGCCCAAATGTAACAAAAGAAAGTGATAATTATTGAAACAGACAGAGTTGTTGAATAGTGTAGACACTGAATCTTATGGAAGCCACATCCTGGAAGTATCTTGTGCAACTCTGGCTCCGGTGTATAGCTGGCAGGTAGGTCACATCGCATAGGATTTGCTTCATGCTCTAGACTAATGTTTTCTTGAATTATTAATTGAGTTTAATAATTCACAGAGACCCCAATTCCACAGAGCTTGTGTGGCCCCTTGCAGAGAGCCCCACTTGCTGCCAGTGGCATTCCCTCAGAGGTCTGCTTGTGCAATTTCCAGGCGCATGCTTTAATGCCAATTCTCAGTCAGGGTTAGACTTCCATAGCTTTCCCTGGGCGTCAGATCAGACTGTACCTTCTTTGGTAGAGGACTGGGTTTTCGCCTGTCTATGTGTGACAACAGCTACCACCCAGCTGATAGTAACAAGAACAACTGAAATGCTGATTTGAGATTTCACTGAAACCACTTAGGACTGCAGGCAGAATCAACACTGAAGAGTGCAGGATTGTTTGGAATTCATCCTGATTAACTGTCCTGGCACTCCCAGTGGCTGTACAGCAGTGGTATTCCTGCCCAACAGCACAGTGTGTGGTAGAGCCTGTAGAAGTTGTGATTGTTTTCATACCCCTACTCAATTCCCCGAATTCCTTGAGAGTAATTCATGATAGTCAGTGCACAGTTTATTTAATTTACCCTGTTAGAAATGGGTCATTTCAGATATCTGATGTCTGCCTGTCTTTGAGGCTCTGATGCTGTCATCAGACTCCATCATGAGTGAGCAAATGGTGATGTCATACTGTGATTTATGAGCTATATATCACATCTGTATTTCATGTTGGTTTTGTGCTGCTACACAAACCTACTATTGTGGGAACTTGTGCCATTTCAGACCTCTGAAAGTTTAATTCTCATGCACTATACTTATTTTCTTTCTTTCTGAACTGGGTCAGATGTCCCTTTCTGTAATAATTTAATTAACACTTTGGAATAATGATGCATTAATTAATGCCAGATTACAATGAAAATGCTACAGAATTACACTTTATATCAACATTAATGCAAAATGAATTCCTCCTGGATAATATTTCTTACAGAGAATACAAGAGATAATACTAATTAGGCCATCAATTTAAATTTACCATCATTTCAATCCATGTCACTTATCTGTTCTCTAGTACAAAACCTTCTGTTCTACCATACACTTTTTGCTGCATTGATATTGGTATGGCAGCCAGAGCGGGAGTAATTTCCTAATGTACATTCTTACACATCATAATACACTTCTGTACTGTAGTCCCGGGTTTGGCATCTGCATTGTGGAGGACTGAACTTTAAAAATCAGGTATAGGTTTAAGAATGTTCTGACAGAGATCTTCTTTGGGTAGAGAAACTTCACTGGCAAAATAACACCCTTACCAGAGGCATAGGACTTTGTGTCGTGCATGGCACATTATTAGTCTGAAGCACACACTCCAGATTATTCTAATCCTTCTTGGCACAGCCCAGATTTGCTGCTGCAAATGCAACATCTGCAAAGTGATTCTTTTGTGAGCTTTATTATTTTAAATGCTTCATACCAGAATGTTAGGCAAATAAGAAATCAAGCTTTCTGTTCCCAAGAAGCTTGGGTCCTGCTCTGTATTTCCACATCCGAGAAAAAGATGGTTTATTTAAAGCATATCTGATCTCACTGCACTTTGGTGCTTTTTTCTTTATATGAAAATCACCTAGATGCTGCCTTTTGTGCAGGTAAGAAAAGAGGATTAAAAAGAGAATTCCGAAATGTAAAGCATGAAAAAAAATTAGCAGAGATGATTCAATTTCAATGACCAACCAAACCAGCTTACTCCCCTCCCGACTCTGTGGCAGCCAGGTGGAACCTGCTGGGTCACCAGAATTTCTGGGTCCTTACTCTTCCCCGGCCTGTGCCTAGGACCAACAGAGAGTCAAGTACAGAGGCCACTCAGGCTGGCTTGGAAGCACTGATGCTCATTCAGAGTTTCCAAGGTGTGCAGGGACTTAGCTGCACTTCAGTCCAGACTGTGTAATGAAACGTAGTCAGGGACCTGAAGTCTTGTCAGCGTATGAGGAGTTTGAGAGTTCTTCGCATGCTGTGAAGACATTTGGAAATTATAAAAGGAATTTTTTTGGTTTTCCAGATTGCAGTTCTTTCAGAATTTGCTGCATGGTGGATTTTAACATATTTAGGGATTTTTATTCCAAATATAAAGAACACCAAATTCTGAAATTCCCTGTGAAACCAACTCAATGCACAGCTGTAGTTGCTTTCTTCAAAAACTCAAATATTCTTCTTTATAGAAGTATTTTGCTCAGTGGATTTTACTGGGATGCTTTTATACTAGCCATTTGTACTAATTTTATTGTATAAAGTTGAATTATTTAGTTCAAACCAGAAAATGCTGGTGCCTTGTTAGAATGTGTTCACCAACAGGGGGATTTAAAGAAGCATTTGCCACTTAGCAGATCTGATCAGGAGAGTAGCTGTGAGGAACTACAAAGCGGTGGCAGAGTTCAAAGAAAACAAACCCCAGCATAAATGGTTCTGCTTTATGGAAAAGTGTTCCAGCCTGCATAATAGCCCAGGAAATTATTTTGTTGGCATATTGTGTCTCTTCAGAGGGGGCCATTCTTTTTTTATAGAAATTCTGAGTGAAATGTATGTCATGTAAAGAACAAGCCAGTATCCAGTGAAATGGCATAGCCCTAAACCAGGAGTTGCATGGGATCTGACCATGACAAAATTACATGGCATTCTGCAGCAGAATGAATTTCACATATTGTACTTTGGCTTTAGCATACTGCTTTCTCTGGAGAGCACCGTTCTGGTCTCTCTACCACATGGGCAAATTGAGTTAATGCACTAGCTCTTCTCATTTGCAGAATTTATTTAGAAGAGGTCAGATATGTAAATATGTGTGATTTGTTTTATGAAACTACCTCTTTGTTTGGGACAGTTCACTGTAACTGTCCATCAGTGCCTAGGACTATTAAAAGAATATGTATTTAGGAGCAATGATGTGAGCAGATGTTTGAAAATATGAAGAAAAGTTATTTTTCTAGGAGCAATCTATTAGGTAGAGGATCAGACATTTTTAATAACTACAATAAGCTCTCATCATTAAAAGGGCTTATAACAGTGCAGAGTAGACAGTGTACTGGAAAAACTATGATAACTACTACATGGGCTGAATTGATGTTGATCCCAGTGTTCTGGAATTAAGAAATCTCACAAATCTTTTCTATCTGTCACTTCTGAGAACTGGCAAAGAAGGGTCTTTGTAGCTCAGGACTCAAGCAAGTATCATAAAACAGTCCTGTATAGTAAACCAGCTCTGTGCTGAGGAAAAATTTACTGTGTGCCAATCTACACTGCTTTCCCACCCCAAGTGTTATTAATCCCTTACTTTCAAAAGCAATGAAGTATATTCAGAAAAACATAAAGAAAAGTGAAGATTGTTTTTAGATTTCGTATGTAACACCAACTAGAAACTAGTTGGATTAAATATTTTGGTAAAAAAATAGCACACTGTTCCAGGCTTTTTGTTTAAGTTACCTATTTTCAATATGTGGTTTTTTCTGTTTAACTAGTCACATTGTTTTTTTTTCATGAAGTTATATGGTCCCAAAACAAAGAACTTTAAATCCTAGTCTTTTAGATGATCTTAAATCTTCATTGCTAAGAATTGTATCATGGAGACCCAAATAAAGTAGTTTAGCTGGACAGCTATCTGATGGTGTTGTGTTTAGTTGAAACTACAAATGAGTATTTACAGGGGACAGAAACAGGGTTTGATACCTCCCTTGAAGATGACATCTTTATGGAACATAAAAACCTAAATGTGCAGATGTCAGAGTTAAGTTCAAGTATTTTAGTACCCACATATTTAAGTATTAGGCTTTTTTTCTGGCACATTTCCAGCCTTAAATCAGAGGCAGAATACTTGTAAGGTGGTGGCTGATAGAGAATTTCAACAGCTTGTCAATTTTAACTTTACATTTAAGGCTTCTGCAGGACATCCTTCTCTAATGACAGCACCAATGCATTGGTAACACCTGCCTCTTTCCAGTTGATCACACCTGTTGACACTTACATGCATTAACAAATCAACTTAAAACCTTCTTCTGGTACTTTTTCATCTGTGTTTGTATTGGTAGCTCTGTGCATAATAAATTATGATATACAATGTATTCCTTATTTAAATGGTTTTATTGAGTACCAAACCTATTTCTGGTCATATTTCTTAATGATACCTCTAACTCAGGAACGGTAATTCTAAGAAAAGAAAACTCTTCCCCAGATACAGGTAATTTTTGTATAATACCATCCCCAGTCTTGTAAGCCATGTGTATTTAAATTTTGTCCCAGAAGAGTAAGAAAGTTCATGTCATATTGACTTTCTTTATTTAAGTCTACAAAAGAGAAATGCCCTAAAAGAGCTGACTTGGAAGGTTACACTGGTAGCCAGAAAAGATGGAGCCCTTACCACAGCGCTGGATGTAGGAACACAACACAAATAATAGCAAGTTGATTCCAGAGGGGATCATACATCCACAGGAAGTGTGGCTGATCATAGGAAGTTACTAGCGTGGATTCTGAAAGCAAGAGGGACACACTGATGCTACACCTGAGTTTATACATCCTCCATCTTGATGGTGGTAATTAATCAGGGGCAGAACTGCACTGATGATGCCATGCTGCTTCCAGTTCTGCTGCACTGGTATGTCCAAGTGTGGTTGTAACTAGTTCAGAAGCCACTGCACAGATGTTTGTCAAAGCCAAGACAAATATTAATATCACCAGAGTTATATGCTCAAATTTCACTAGTGAAAATTTAAAAAATCACTACTCACACACATTGATCAGAGCTAAACTACACCGATTGGCTAATGACTATTGAACATTTGAAATATCTAAATTGAAAAGCAATGAATAAAAACTGTAAGAATTGGAGAATGTTGAATATATTCAAAGAAATCACCAAATCATTATAAGAGATCATCTTATGGATATTTAGTAAACAATAGTTTTCTAAGTTATTTGCTATGCATTGTTCATTCATCTCTAATAAGTATCATACAGTATAAATAGTATTTTTATTTCAGCTCCTAGAACATAAAAAATCTGTAGAAGCTAGCTGAGAATTTTGCAAGCGTGTCTGAATGCCAAATCAACTGAGCTAAGTTGGAGTTTATGTCCCTGAACATATTGTACGATCAGTGGATAAGGCAGGGTTTAAATATAGATTGAAAACCACAGGGTATTAAGTATCTAGGAATATTTTACCTTATGGAGTTGAAGTATACAACTAAACTTAACAAAGAGGTAATGTGAAATACAGTGAAAAAAATAATTGCTGGGTGGTCTCTGCCGCATAGTGTATTGTGTGGTAGAAAAGGCTGAGAGCCGTAAGAGAGATATTGGGACCAAACCTGACATACTGTATACATTAAACATCTTGCTATTTACCGTCTGAGAAAAGTTCTTTAAGGAACTTGTGGGCTGGTTAACAAAAACTTTATGGCATTATAGGAAGCCCAAAATCTGAGATGAAAATGCTAGTGTTAGCCAAACTTTTAGGTGGAGCAAATTTTCCAGAGTTACAAAAATATTGGTTTTTTGTGAAGCCAAGGAAAGGATGCTGTGTAAGTGGATCTCAGCCCATTTGGATAGCCTCTGAAAATGCACAAACATACTTTTTCATTTGTTCTCATTAACAAGGGTGAACTAAAAAGAGCTACATGCAGTGCTGAAAATGCGGGACAAAATACACAGTGGAAAGACAGGCAGCCCTATGAAACAAAATTAGTATAAGATTTGTTTGAAGTAGTTTTATTTTTTTATTATTTTTAAGTGTTGGGTCCCTGAGGGCACCACCAGGCCTCACAGGCCTCAGGGCTCCCTGGCCCTGCCGGGCCCCCTCTCAGACCCGCCCCAGTCCCCCAGCAGGGCCTGTCCCCAGGCCCCCAGCAGAGCCCTGCCTGCCCAGCCCCACATCTCAGCCCAGCCTGCCCAGCCCCACATATCGGCCCAGCCTTGGCCCTGCCTGCCCAGCCCCACATCTTGGCCCAGCCTTGGCCCTGCCTGCCCAGCCCCACATCTCAGCCCTGCCTGCCCAGCCCCACATCTCGGCCCAGCCTTGGCCCTGCCTGCCCAGCCCCACATCTCGGCCCAGCCTTGGCCCTGCCCTGTGTCTCAGCAGATGCTTGGGGCTGGGGCTGCCCTGGCCAGGCCCTGCCATCCCATGGGGCCTCCACACTCCCGTCCTGCGGAGGCCTTGGCAGCAGTGCTGCGTGTGGTACTGTTAGTGTACATCAGACCTGGGAAATGGTGCCGGTTTCTTTCTCATCTCCTTGTGAAACCATGTTGCCTCAAAGAGGGCTCCAAGCACTTGCAGTCACAGCCTTTCTGCAGACAAGGAGAGACGTACTGTGAAAACTGCTTGCTTCTCCAGTAGGACTGACACAGAGGCCTTGTCAGTAAAACACAGACTTCGGCTAATTTCTACGGGGTTTGAGTCAAGCCCCTCAACTATATACGTTATGTCTTCCCCTTCTCTCCGCTCCTCACTTCAGTCTTCTCAGAATTGTCACTCATAAGCACCACAAGCACCACAGCTTTAAATACTGAAGGGAGGCAATGGAGGAGGATTACATAGTGAATGCAAAGAAGGAGTTGTAGTGTGCTACCTCATTCTTGCTCCTTTGTTTTTGATTAATGGGAAAATAAACCCCCATGAGTTCTGCTAGGGAGACCTCAAAAGATGTGGACAGATGCTTGTCTTACAGCTCTTCAAAGGGCATTTACTGCCTTAAGTATTCTATGATTGTAATTTTCATTGAGGTTTGGTGGCTCTATTCCATTTGTATGGGTATCCAATTACAACTCAAATATTTGCACTTGACAGCAGTTTTAGACTACATAGTTAAATGAAAAATGAACCAAATGCAGTCCATACTTTAATAACAATCAGTCTTAAGAGAATTTTTTGAGGAACAACTTCTGACCCACCAGGATTATTAAACATCCTGTAGCATTTTTCGTAAGATTAGTCACAGTGTCTTTCTGAAACTCAATTTATATTATTACATTCTGCCTCCATAAATCACCCTACAGTATCAACTGAATATAGTATTCTTCTGTCACATATTGTTGTAGAAAGTTAAAAAGCTGTCATGTTCCACCTCAGAAATGGATCCACTTTGCTAGAATGTAATGCAGTTCTATTACAAGATTTGGAACTTTTTGTTATTTTACAATCCAGTACATTTGGAAGAGAATCCATTATTTTTTTCAGCACTTCTTGGTGTCCTTACCTATATCAATGAATGTAGAAATAATAAGTATCGTTATTTTGTAAAGACACTACTTTCCAAATATTTTTCCCTAGGACTGAACACAAAAGAAAGAACACCGTACATTTGAATTTGCACCAGCAAAGAAACAAATTTCTAATTTTTCAAATGTGATTATTTAGTTAATACATTTTGTTTCTTGGCGAGTCTTGCAGATGATGCAATAAATGTCACTCCTTCCTTTTATTCGGCATCAAGCAAGCAGGTCATTCCTTCTTTATTCTTTTCTTTTGACTGAGAGGAAAGCCAGCAGCCCTGCTCCTCTTGGTTATTATATATCTCATATGTTTGCCAGAATGGGGATATAAACCTAGTGCTCTATCCAGATTCAAGTGTGAATAATTACATTCTGCCTACCTAAATTCCCACAATGATTTCATTTGGGTATAGTATATTTCTTCATTTCCTGCTCTTGGGCCTGTTTTGGCATCTATTGAAGCTAATGGAAAGTTCTCAAAGACCCTGGTGAAGGAAAATGTCCATAAACTATGGAGTAATTCTGTTGTGGTATTAAACAGCTTGAGTGGACATAAGTAGAGTTTTATCTTATAGATTGTTTGCACTGCCTGTCTTTACCAGTTTGGAAAACTGTTCACATTTCATCAATGTTATGTGCATATTCAAGATGTAACAAATGGCTATTAACATATTTTTTCGGTATTCTGTTGTAGATATCTTATCTTGTATGTGTTAAATTTACAGATATATATATATGCTTGATCCTGGTGTCACAAACTTTTATGAAGATCTTTCTTTGGACTTTAGTGAGTATGTCTAGGTAATATCTTAAGCGTAGTAGAGGATAGTAGCCTTCTGATGCATAGAAATTCTGTTTTTTCAGACATCTGTGGATGTCTGAAACAAAACATAAAAAAGCTGTTCAAAAATTGAATTCAAGTCTTTTGAAGCCCAGATTAAACTACAATACTCTGTGGTACTTCACCAAGAGACACACACAGTTGCTGCTTTCTTAGCGAATCTTGGAATTTTTGAAAAATATATTTTTTCTTTTTCTAGAGATAAAATGTACAGGTTTTGAACCCTTCTCAATTGTCTGTACGAAGTTCACTAGAGGAGAAAAAGAGAGGAACTCAAAATAGAGACAGACCAAACCATAAAATTAATTCAGACCTGAGCTTTCCTTATTCTTTACCAGGCCCATCTTTGACCAGAATTTATTTTATTTAGAATTTTAATAAAGTGAGGGTCACATCTATTGAAACTAGATGACTCCAGGCTGGAATATATTTGATATGGTTGTTCCCACCTTCTTTTCTCTTGATGATTATGTTTTGTAAGTTATTCCGTTCATTCTCATTCTTGGGACTTTTGGTCATATTCTCACGAGCCAGACCCAGGCAGGGGCAGGACACAGGCCATCTCTTTATTCCTCCAAAATCTGTGTCATGTACTTTTAACCTTGGCCTGAGCTATTGGCATGAAAATTGCCTTTTTTCTAAATATACAACATTCCTTTCCTTTGGCCTTAGACAAAACTGGGAGTAGGGCTGTTGTAAGTCTGTGGTGACAGCGTCGCACCATTTCTCAGAAACCAGCAGATTTCTGCAATGAAGAGCAGTGGAGATAATCTCAACAATTTAATACTGTGATTCTTACTCTGGAGTGGGAGGTCATTTTAATTCAAGAGCAAAACCCACAGTCTTGCAGTATCACATACAGCGGTTCTAATAATTCAAAAATCCTCTAAGTCAGAAGTGTAGTACAGCTAAGCAAAAACCCTTCAGACAAGAAAGATGCTTTTATTTTATTTAATTTTCAAATGTTTCTTCAACTTGCTAGCTTCATAACCTAGGGCAACTTTAATTAAAGTCAATGAAGCAGTTTAAAATGAAGAAGAAATCAGCATTAGAAAAAGTGTTGATTGTTTTCTAATTATGCTGTGGACTTTCTCTGTAATGGATTCTTGCCTTTTAAACTCTAGATAAAGTCTGATATATGCCAATGTAGACAGGAGACCTGGAAACTCCGTACTAAAATTTCCTTACTAGTTGCTTATCTAGGTATCTTAGCACCCTTTTGACATGATCGATTTCAGTGCTTTTTGTCACCAGGTGGACTAGGTGGATATTATTTTCTGAAGATTGTAACAACAGAATAATGTACTATGCAGGAAAGTTTTGCATGTAGAGTTTGAAAATCTTTTGGATTACTAATCCTTTATTCATAAAGTGAACCTGTATGATAGGGTTCAAGTGTCCAGATTCAGCCTGAATTGAGAAATTCCTGTGAATATGGAGAATAGTAGTAATTTTGAATGCTGCCCTGACCTACACATGGTCTCAGTAGGATTTGGTTTTGACATGGCTGGACAATTTGCCTACAATACAAATGACACCCCTCTTACCCTCAGTGGGTAAGGATCTGCCAGTTGCATGTCCCTTCCAGTTGCCCAGAGCAGCTGTGGATGCCCTATTTCTGGAAGTGTTCAGGGCCAGTTGGATGGGCCTCTGAACAATGTGGTCTAGTGGGAAGGTGTCCCTGCCCATGGCAGGGGTTTGGAACTACATGATCTTTAGGATCTCTTCCAACCCAAACCATTCTATGATTCTATGATTCCTTCCCAACATTTCCTTACTTGATCCAGTCAATGGATAGTCTGTATTCCTCACAGCTGATCATCAGCAAGAGTGACTTGCTCTAGTAGAACCATTTGTCCCTTTAGGAATGGTTTTAGGATTGAAGTACTTTCTGTAGTTCATCCTGAGGTACAGGTGAAGCTCTGACGAGATGATAAAAGACTACTTGACTGTCCTAAGGTAACAGTCCAAAGTCCTAGGACAACGTAGAATCATAGAATCATTTGGGTTGGAAAAGACTTCTAAGATCGTTAAGTCCAACCATAAAGCTTGCCCTGCCAAGGCTCCCACTGAACCATGTCCCTCAGTGCCACATCTGCATGTCTGATGCTGAGCAAATGCCCCAGCTGCATTCTTCTCCAAGAGGTCCTTCTGTTTCTGTACTGCTGTGTCTGCTGGCATTTGCAAGGTGTCTGCCAAGACAATGCTGCTTGTAAAACACTCGGCCTCCAGCTGGTGCATCATTGACCTGGATGTGGCAGAGTGAACACATTGTGCAACTCATCAATTCACATAAAGCAAAGGACATCAGTATTTGAATTATCCAGCCCCTTTAGTCCCTGTTCATGCAAAACATCTAAAAGAGCCCCAAACGCTCCTACACAGAAGAGTTTAAACACAGGCTGGTATTCATCCTACAGATTTGCAAAACACCTATGGACTAGAGAGAAACTTGTTCTGTGGCATGCCAGTTTTCTTGTTAGTAAGTCTGTAACACAATATATAGAATCACAGAATAATTTGGGTCAGAAAAGACTCTTAAAATCATTGAATCCAACTGTAAACCCAAGATTGCCAAGTCCACCACTAAACCATGTCCCTAAGTATCACATCTCCATGTCTTTCAAATACCTCCAGGGATGGTGACTCAACACTTCCCTGGACAGACTGGTGGTTGACAATGGTTGGAGTGAAAAATTTTTCCTGAGACCTTATCCTTCCTTCTGTTAGATGCAGCATATCATGCTTTGGCCTTTCTGACACATCTGAGTTCATCTCATCCATCCTTCCAGAGGAAGTTGTAGCCATATCATCCAAAGTTTTACCATGAGATTTTATATTTTCAAATTCATCTACGTATCCAGAAATATTCCCACTGTGCTGTTACAAAAAAAGCATGTGCTGTGTTATACCAGCTGTGCTCTAGAAGAAATATCAGCTTTTATAGCCTGTTGTAAGTTCCCTTTGTTCAGGACTATACATTAAATAAAGTGTGTGTTATAACTTTTGATATATTTACTATTTTATTTTATTTTGAGACGATTTATTCAGTCTGCAAAATACTTCTATCAAGATTTTGGCTTGACTCTCCAGAGGCCTCCTTAAATGGAACAGGTACATTAGGTTTTGCACTTAGGAAGTTCTGAATTGTCCAGTTGTTCTTCATCACCATTTTGGTGGGTGTATTTCTGGTCTTGATGAATAAAGAGTGTGCACAGAAAGATGCAGAAGTCTAAGCATGAGCTTTGAGCAGGCTTCTTGATAAAGTTGGATAGAAGAATGCACCATTTACAGAGGAATTGAAATGCTCCTTAGCAATGCAGTATTCCTATGAGAAACTCACTAAATGCTCACAGAATCAAAGACTACAAATGAAATATTTTGCATCTCTCTAGAGAAGCAATTAAAACATTTCATATTTATTTTGCAAACAATCAACTTAATAATCTGGTTATTTTTGTAGAAATGGTAACTTGTGTGTAACTTTGTATTAAAAGACACACGTCAATTAGATTGCAAGATCAAGCACTCTGAATTTGCAAGGATGGCCCTAGAATCCTAAGTCAGCTTCTCTCAGTTATGTGTTAGGGTAACATCCTTATTTACAAATCACTAATTAGTTTTGCCTCATCTTGCACAAGAGGGCGGTGAGTTGCAGGGAACAAAGAAGGTATTGAATAGTTCTTTTTAACTTCATTGCCTAGTCTGTAGTCTTAGGCCTTATTTATTGTCCACTGTGCCAGCTAATGCAATCCAAACCTGCACTGCACTTGAAATCACTAATTTCTTTTCACCATTTTCAATGGCATTCTTCATTATAGAATTATCTTAATATTTCCCCAAGTTTTTCTGTGTTGGGGAAGAAAGACTATTATTCTCATTTCATAGTGGGGAAAGTGGAAATTTGCTGAACAGTCATAAGAAGCCAACATGACTAAAACTCTTTTTTAAATTTATGTTCTCTTAGTGACATTGCATGTCCTTATGTCCATGTATTCTGTGTAAGGGTAAATAGCAATTTTGACTTCTTGTTTTACTATCATTCATTATGTGGCCTCTGTCTATTACACCATCCTTTATTTGGGCAGTCTCTGTCTTTTTCATCTTGCACATTGGGATTTTCCTTTAGGCTCCTATCATTTTCACTGCTCCTATCTAGACATTTTTACTCTAGAGAGAATAAGATCAAAATTCTGTTTGATTGTCAACTCTCTCTCTCTTTCTCTCAATATTTTAACCTGAAAGATGTCTGTTTAAAGCAGAATAGGTTCCACAAAATTACTACAACAGGGACAGTATCACTGCTAACTTACTTGGTGCTAGGACTGAGTAATCCCTTTCAGAGACATGAGTAATCCCCGTCAGAAGGTGTGTGCCATCAGCCAGCTCTGCCAGAGGACGCTGGTTAGCGTTAATTTTGTTGCTGGTGCTTTTATGAAACAAAGTTCTGACTGCCGAGAATTAGACTAAACTAGATGAGCTTAGTTTGGACAGACCACTGCAGGGTTTGGAATGGTCCTTTGCAATGACTGGAGCTTGATTTAAAAAGCAGCACACAGAGTGCATATTCCATATCTAAACCACTCAGTGACTAGTACTTATTATTCAGACTGGCATTCATTTATGTGAAAACTATGTATTTAAATTGGAAACAATGTTAAGTAGTTAACATAAATATATCCACTCCAGCAAGAAGCTATTAGGTAAGTTAACACAAGGTGTAAATTTGGGTGAGCTACTAATGAGGTGGATCAGAGTGCTCTTGAAGCCTGGGCCAAGGATGCTGTTGATGGCTGTTAGAAACTGGTGTTCACAACTGTGACATTTAAGGCAGGGCCTTACCATTCCAGGTTCTCCAGAGGAAGCCAAGTCCTTGAGGAACTGTAGAATTTTTATTATGTTCCTTGCTGCAATTTTTTTTTGGCTGCTTGCAATGACTTTTCTTCTTTTCAAAACCAGTACCAATGTGGGCACTGAATCATGTCCTGGTGTCCTGTCGCCATGGATCGCTGTGATCACACGGCGGCTAATGGTGCATGGGCTGAGTGCGACAGTCCTGTTCCAAACAGCCCAATGACTAAGCAAGAGAGGCAACATAATGAGAAACTCCTGCTGATAGCAGGAACTTCTGTTTTATCTGAGACTAATTCACTGAGAAGATAATTGGTGAATTTCCAATGGGAAAAAGCTTGATTCTGTCTGAGCATAGGTTACCAAATGTACCATCATAAAGTAATTGATTTTGTGATATATCAGGTAGGGACATAGTTGAGACTATTGAACTTTTCACTTAGGGCCTCAGGGTGAACTTGAACCAAGCTTCCAAAGGTGAAGAACCAGTGCTTGACATGTGCAGGGTTTTGCACTCTTAACAGCCTCTTTAACTTTCATTTTTCCTTTTTACCGAGATCTAGATTGCACAGAGTCTCATTAAGATGGTTGAGTTGTCATTGGAGATAATCACCAAAGGAATGTGTTATAAAAGGAGAAAAAAAGTATGTCTAGAAAGTCTGAATAATTTTTTTATGCTGTTGTTTTAGTGAAGAGGCTTTGGATGCTGATAGAAAAGTTACTATAGCTATAGGGCACATTTAATTGCATTTTAGAAACTTCTTTTAATCCTGTAATAACAAAAAATTAAATCAGTGCTGACATTTTTTTGTTGCCAGAAGAAGGTAGTAAAAGGGTAAAGAAATAATTGTTAGTTCTGAGAATATAATTAGCAACTTTAATGCTTTAATCTAAAAAATGCATATTTTGAGCCTGGGTGAATGATTAAAGAAAAGATATTGAAAGCCTTTGAAATTTCTAACTGTTTGTTTTTAATTGTAAATTATGATCACTATAATTAGCTCATTTAGTACATTTATAATGTAAACAAATATGAATATACAGAACTTCAGTCATATATTTCAGGGCAAATAAGAGCAACATTGTGACCCTGGGCTCTATTTATTAAGCCTTTCTTGTAGTGTTTGGCACTGCTTCTTTCTTTCATACCGTTTTTCCCCCCTTTTTTTTCAGAAGATAAAAGAAAGCCGTACATATTATTTGCAGGTCTCTGCTGAAGTCTTAATACATCTGGAACTACACTGAAGAAAATACAGATAGAAATCTGGTCCTTTTTGGGCTCCATTTAACTCAAACTCTGAAGCTGTCTTACAGCTAGAGTTTTTATCATGTTAGAAAATAAATACTCCATGTTTTCTTAAACACTAGGCTGTTAATACTGAACAATTACATGAACTGAAAGTAATGTTATTTTCCACGTAGACTTACTGTTTCCATAGCTAGCTATCTGCAGAAATGCAGTGTGTCTGATACTGCCGGTCGTGTTTCCTGGTGATGCATTTTGTGTCACATCCTGGGACCAGGTTTCAGAAATCTGCTCCTTTCATGAAACACATGCTGCCCTACACAGCACAGTAACACAAACAGGAGCTGCCTGCCTAAGGCTCCCTGCGTGCTAATGGAAACACTTAATGAGTAACAGGATGTTATTCCCCCACCAAGTTCAAGGATTAAAATTTGGGGTTTAGTCTCACCATTATTTTTGTAAAAAGACATCTTTTGTTGTATTTCCAGAGCTCAGTTATCATGCTGCAACACACTGCATCCAGTTCTGATAAGTCATGGAAAGTTATGATTAGTTAGGCTTCTTATGAATAGAGAAGGCTTCCCTGAAGGTTGAAACTGGCCTCTAACTTGAGATTTTAAATCATTGTTGAAGTGTTTTGACTAGGCTGCCTTTCTATACACTAAACAGTTTAAGGTTACTTTTTAATCCAGTGGCGCCTGTTTTATGATGTTCACTTGCTGCCATTGAATGCTGTTCTGTTCATCACTGCCAGCTGTCTCCTTGGGATCCTCTAGTAACTAAGTTGTTTTATCTCAGAGGAATGAATTGCCAATAACAGGCAAATAATAACTTTTCTGCTGAATTTTCAAGATTTTAAAAAACCCTCTTTTTTTGTCATGTCTCACTTATAATGCCTTGCGAGGGTTAGTTGCGCTGTTCTTACACTGTGAGCCCTCAGGAGTTAAATGTTTATAGCACGACTCAAAGGTAGAAGAGGCACATACTGCACCAGTGTATTCACCATATTCTGTGGGTATTTTTTAGCTGAAGGAAGCAAGCCCTGGTTATTACAGCTGTCACGGTGGCACCTGATCCTTCAGTATCAGTGACTTCCTCACCCACCATATGACCCTGATCACTACCATGATTCTCTGTCTACTATTAAAGTGGGAAAGGTCTTGGCCCTCCAGGTGCTGTTTCAAGTCTGAAATAGCAACTTGTCTGTCACACTCTCTCTGCCTAACTTATTGCTTAAGGACCAAGCAAAAATGTTTAATGTAGACAGGGTCTCATGCAGCAACAAAGTAAAGAATGTGTCTTATGTCTGTCTCAGGGCTAAGGTAGAACTAGGGCACTGAGAGTGCATCAGTTCTTAAAAATGAGCAAACGTTGAAGTGAATTAGAGGCTTAATCTCAACAATTATATTTTTGCACTTCCTTTCTTCTTTTGGGGAACACACTGCTTGAAAGTCATGAGAGGTACCTTTAGTTTTCACACAGGAACGGGGGCGTATAATAGCTTGATAATTTCCATGAGTCAAAATTGAGAACTTAAAAAATATTGTTATACAAAAATTCACATCCAAAGCAGATCTTAACTAAATTTGGGGGAAAAAAATGAGCTAACAGGGAAAAATGTTTCATGAAAATATATTTAAAAACCCTAAAGCTCTAAAGTAAACTCCAGAATTCTTTAGCTTAAATGAATAGGGCTTCCCGTGATGTGCATTCCCCCCTCCTTAGTAAGTACCTTGCTTGTGGTATTAATTTAAAACCTGCTTAACCTAGGCAACATGAAAGACTTAGTATACTTTTCTATGCAAATAGATATGGCTTATCAGGCCCACCTAATTATTAGGCATTGGAAAAGATTCTGTACTCAAGATAACAGAGCTGGCCTAACTGGCTATTGCTCTGTACATTGTGCAGGCTTTGACACAGCAGTTGTCAAATGTTTCCAGCCCTGAATGCTTATCTTTTTAAGCCCTCTAGTGTTGTTAAATTCATGTAAACTGGTATGTGGGGCTTGACAACCAAGAACCAGAGTTTGTATATTGAAATTCAGCAGCATCTGGACTGAACCAGAAATTAAGTAGATATAATGCCAGAGTAATAAAGAGGTTGGATAACCAGCTTCTGTAATTTTTAGAGTGATTTTAGGTTCCTAAATATATAGTATTACAAAACTATTTTTTTTGGCTTTGATGGATGTGCCTGTGAGCATCTGACCTACAATTCCTCCTCTAATGTGGAGGGAGGGGCACTTCTGTGCAGAGTGTTTCTGGTCACCTTTGTCAAGGTAGTGTTGAGTTTCTTACAGTGACCCCCATGGTCAGGAAATCTTAACAAACACAGCTGCTGCGTGTTACATGGAAAAATGTTTTTCTTTGAAATAGAACTATCCACACTCTAATACCCTTTGCAATATATTCTGGATTTCAGTTGAAAATAGCATTTTTTATAGCATGAAAAGTTCCCTCTTCATGTTTTGTCAGAAGGATACACCTGTTTGTAATGATATACATATTAATATGTATATATGTTCACATGGTGTATATATATATATATAAAGTGTCTTCATAGTTCATGTTAAGATAACGCCATCCTTTAAAAATAAAACCTTACAAAATTTTATATAGCTGTAAACTAAAGACCTCCAGTTACATGTGAAGTTAAAAGGTTATAAATGCAGTTCTGCTTATCTTAGTGGAAAACCAGATCAGAAATTGTCAGCAGAGTACTTTTAGAAGAGTCCTGTCATGACTCTGAAGATGGAAAGCAAGATAGACAAGGATTTAGAGCTGATGCAAAGAGGCAAAGAGAAGAGGGAGGGTATGTGTTCCCGAGAGAAAACCATAAACAGAAATGTAAAAAGTGGGGAAATTAAGGTATGTCCATTCTGAGCATATGTTAAACATTAACTCATAGCAGGCAGGGCTTTGCTCTCTATTAAAGGAAAAACTAGAAATCTGTCGAGTAAGAGACAGGTGAAGCCAACTGGATTGGACAAAAACTCGTTGCCCTCCTGTGGAATATCCATAATAGCTGAATGCTCTCTATGCATCCTTGATCCATTTGGTGTCTGGATCGGCACTGCTCTTTAAAACAGTATTTACTGTAAACAGAGATGTCACACAACCAGAATATTTTTGGGCTAGAAGATGGGATTATGTGGTTCCACCAATCCTCCTGTTTTCACTTTGTTTTCTTTTAAAAGTAAAAAAAGGTTGTTAAAAATTGTCAGTCTTTTGTCTGTGAGCAAACACTGGGTTTGATGCTGCCATTGGCAGTTTAGGGGTAAAAGGCTTTGCATGTTGTGGTCTCTGGAGTGTAACTCTGTGTTTGTTCATTTTTGGGTATGAGATTTGCGTGTACGAAGTCTTGGTCTTCACTATGCTCATAAGTTTTCCACAGTGATTATGAATAGGGTCCTTCAATGATATTGTAGTTACCATTATTCATGATAATGCCTTATTATTAATAATTACTAATAACGGTAATCCCCTAAGGAAAAATACTGTAGGTGGAAAGCCAGAGATGGAGTCATTATAAAAAGAAAGACTTGTTCCTTGTGTCCCTCTTGTAATAAAATAATTAATTCCCAGCTTTTTTTGAGGGTGATGAAGAGATTTCTGAAGAGATTTCTCTCATAGCAACCCTCTCTGCCCACCTGCCCCAAAAACATAAGAGTGGAAGAATGAGCAGGCCTCTGCCCTGATTCCTGTGAATAATTCAAGCAGCAAATACAACTTACTTCCACCCAATCTTCTGTCTCTCCTTCACAATTTCTTCATCTTAATTTTCATAGTCTTCTGTGTTTTCATAAGCCTGTAGTGTGTGGTGGACAAAAAG